>CP092094.1:12782500-13052500 GCA_029203775.1 Neoneuromus ignobilis | reverse complement strand
TCTATCTTCCGAGTTGTATGGTATGTGTTCCACGTATCTGCAAATGCCAGCATCAATCCTAGAGGGAATTGAAATGCTAGGCAGCACGCAAGCCACGCAAGGCTTTATGACATGTAAATGTCACCAAAAGCAAGGGTTAGAAGACAAAACGTCGAGTAAACGCATCGACAATTCGACACTCGGCCGAGAAACATTTCTTGTGTGTTTCTACGAGTACAAAAATCGATTTTATTCCAGATATAAAAGATAACAATAGGAATTGAATTGTTTATTTGGAATATATTTACTGATGCTTATAGTAAATAACTGAAATTAAATACAATATTAGGAACATAATTGAAATTATAAATATATATATATATATATATATATATATATATATATATACTACTGGACGAAAGCCACAATATGCTACCATATATATATATATTCGAATATAATTATAAATAGCTTAAAAATGAAACTTTTTATCAGACGTATCATAAAAATATTTGCTTGTTATGTGCGATGAAAATGTCGAGTACAATCTTAGATTCGCAGATTACTTTTTATTGCTCGCAATTTTAATTTAACGATCTTGCTGTTTATATAATGGCGAGCATTGTTGGCGTGGGCAGAAGGCATCTCTCTCAAGGGAAATATATTAAATGATTCACAGTTATACTTAAAATTGTGCCCTCGTATATTGTTACATAGTTTCAAAAAAAAGCACCTTACACGTACAAGTATTTTTTTTTGTACGTGTGTGCAGTTTTAATTTTCGATACGGCGAATGTTTTGTCGTTATTTTTATTATCTGTAGAAATAAATATAGAAAAGAGATTATATATATATATATATATATATATATATATATATATAATGTGATGAAATAAAAACATTAGTAGAAAAGTATTGGTTAAAATGTAAGTCGATCCTGGTTTTATTATATACTAAATTGAACAATGACTCTGACCGTTGTTATTTGTTTTTCCTTATCTGTTTATTTGGTCCAGATGTACATTATATATATATATATATATATATATATATATATATATATATATATATATAAATGTGAGTGGGTATGGGTACAAGTATTAAAAATATTGAATTTCGATACAATTTTCCCGAAAATTCCTGATGAAAAAACAAATCTATAAAATAAGTTATATATATATATATATATATTTAAATGGAATGAATTTATATATATATATATATATATATATATATATATATATATATATATAATGATTTTGTAGTAAGCACATAAAGTCATATACATTTTTTTATAAATATAATATTAAATATTCAATTTCATATTAACTATACAATTAATAAAACTTAATGTAGTTAAAAGAAATTTAATAATTTTTTGTAAAAAATAATAACAATAAGATTTTTTTAATAAAACTTATAAAGGGAATTTATCCGTGAGTTAGAATACACCTTTTGTGAGAAAAACAATTCTACGAAAAAGTTGTTACTTTTTTCAACTTTATGAACTTAAAAGAACAGAAAGAAGGTGAAGTTTGCAAGTGTGAAGTTGAGATGTTTAACAGTTTGGTTGGTATTAAAGAATTTCGTGTTACTGACTTTTGAATTAATAAGATAAAAATATAAATGTTTCGAATTTTTATACAGGAAAATGTATTATTGTCATTTTTACTAACTGAATATTAATCTTTATTAATCATATTATATGGATTATAATATGATTACATTTACTAAAAATTAATAAGGAATATAATATAAAATAGCCTATAATATTAATCAAATAAAAAATAACTTAGCTGGAGGACATGTTTTTTCATAATCCAGACTAAGTGAGAATAAATATATTACTGAATATTGTTTACTAATTAGGTATAATTTATATTTTTTATGAAAATATATTTTAAAAAGTGTTAACGAAATATTGTCATTCATAAAATACTTTATTTTTATTCATGAAAAGCAATATTTTTAAATAATGGAAATAAAAACAATTTGTTATAAATTATACCTGGGATAATAAATTATACAGGAACTATATAAATTTATATCTGAACTTTGATAAATTATTTTCGAACAATTATATTTGGAGTACAGTATTGACATTATTATTTTATTTGATATTAGGTAAATTTATTAGCACGAAGTGTATTATAGTCATTTGTATATACATATACATACTAGTATATATATATATATATATATATATATATATATATATATATATATATATATATATATATTGTACAAACACAAACATGGGTTTGTTCAAGTATGTGTGTACTGCTTTTGAATGTTCAATGATACTGCAGGGAACTTGTGTGGGACTGTGTGTTGGTTTGGGTATGGCGTTATTGTAGCAGTCGTGTCGCATTGGTGTTCCTCCAAAACTCAACCCGTGTTCCCAATGAACACACCAACCACCTATGATCTGTAAGCATTGTCTTGTCGCGGACCAATTTCGCGCCTCTCGCACGTGACACGAATGAGCAAATCGGTATGGCGTGCACGTGTATCCACCGCTCTGTGTGCTACCTATTGTAAACGACGGTATGGTGGTTGGTATGTGTAGGTAATGCAGTCGGTCTTTCCAGTAGTGGTGGGTGGTGTCCACCGTTCCATCCAAGATTGCTGATATCGTGCTTCTATTGCGTATTACAGATTTATGTACTGTAGGGAATGCATTCTGAAATAAATACAACGTGGACAACTGTAATATACTCTGTTTTTACTGTACGTCGTTTTTGGGTAAAACGTTTTCGATGATAAAAAAATTGTAAGGGTGTTCCGTATGTTTCCGAGAGATATGATTTATGTTTAATGCACGAATGTGTTTTGAATTATCCGTCGAGTTTTGCGGAAAACTCAGAAGATCGTATTTTATATGCAAAGAATTTTTAAAGAACTTCGACTAAGTTGAACATATTGAAGATGATGTAGACAATATGTGAAATTTATGACAATGTCTTATACTTTTAACTATTGTATTATCGTCAAATATATTATATGTTCATAATATATATATATATATATATATATATATATATATATATATATATATATATATAAATATATATATATATATATATGTTGGTTCTTAATGTGTCAGACTGATGTAGAATACAAATAGACCTTTAGTATTAAATTCCATGGCGACTACTAAATAATTATAAACTACTGTATATTTAGAAAATTATTGTAATATATTGAATAAAAATAAAAATACAGTAAATGTTTTTTTATATTTTCAAACAGAATTATTTTTGTACTTTTTTATAAACAATAATAAATAATTTTATTACTGTATTAAATAATAGTGTATTTTAATAATATAAGTTCGAGTAAAAATTATATATTCTTCACTTCATCTTTTTCCAAAATAACTAAAAATACTATATTAAATAAAAAAAATATTTCAATTAAAAATGTCATAAAATATAAATGAGATAACACATAGAATGAATTTTCTATAACTAGTAGAAGTAACTTTCATAGAAGACTTAAATAATTTATAATAGTTTACAGAAATACTTTTGCAAGAGA
This sequence comes from Neoneuromus ignobilis, assembly GCA_029203775.1. Taxonomy (NCBI): domain Eukaryota; kingdom Metazoa; phylum Arthropoda; class Insecta; order Megaloptera; family Corydalidae; genus Neoneuromus; species Neoneuromus ignobilis. The sequence goes on along the minus strand of CP092094.1, from coordinate 13,048,981 downwards.
TTGTTCAGAGGACACAGGGCTTTATATGAGTTTTAAACTACGACATACTGTTTTCATTAACAAAAGATTCACATAACCAAGTCGTGGTGTATATTCACTTTATTCAGTGTCAGAGGTAAATGTCTAGACTACAAAACCACTGCTAGACAGTTAATGATATTGAATAGCAAATATAATGTATTGGAAATATTAGACAATACACAATACATATTTTTATTGAAATGAAATTTATAAATTATCATAATGTATTGTAAATGATTTCATTAATTCAATGAAGTTATTATATATATATATATATATATATATATATATATATATATATTCATATATGTGATTGAAATAAATTACCAATAAAATAAAGAACAACTATATATTCCTCTTGACTGTACAAAACTATTGGCTCTGTTATGTCATAGAATAAAACAAAATTGTGATTTAAAAAAAAAAATTAAAATTTACAATTAAGCTGCATCAGTTTTCAGTACATTATTCGATGTACATTAAAATGAGAAAACAACTTAAATTGGAATATATATATATATATATATATATATATATATATATATATATATATATGTATGTGTGTGTGTGTGTGTGTGTGTGCGTGCATGTTTGTATGTATAAAATGTGAGTGTAAGATTGTTTTCATGGTGTGTAAAACCTGAACGATTTCACTTAAAGCAAACAGAATCGATTCGAGAAAAAACAAATATCCACGATTTGTAACCAATGACATACAGCCGCCATCAACGTCTAAAACAAAACGTCGACGGTGAAATACGTTGCCTCAATATAGCGCCCAGCTCCCAGCCACGTTTCTCTGATAAAGAAAGGTATGACGCTGCTGTAATATAATGCAATCCTTTAACGTTATCGCCAACAAATAGATTTAAAGGCCTCGGTGACATTTTTATCAGAGAGCTAGCGGTGTGCTCCAGCTTTGCCGCGTGGCGAGAATATTAGTTAGCGTGTTTTTAAAATTGGCTTGTCTTTAAAGTTGATAACGTAGACTCGAATGCGGCAAGACTATATATTTAAAGAGAAAATGTCCGTTGCAGAACGAAAGTCTATTTTCAATAGATTTATTTTTGACTCGAGGTAATTGATGAACGTACTTTAATTCTATTAAATGTATATATATATATATATATATATATATATATATATATATATATATATATATGTATATATATATTAGGTCGTGTAATATAAAATGTCGGATTATTATATAGGAAATAATATAAAAATCCGACATTTCATATTACATCATCTAATATATACATACATACAAATTCAATGTATATTATATTCTTATTTCTCTTTATATTTTTTTTTAGTATTTTATTAATTATAACATTACATTGAGAATCCTTTTATATTTGTTGGTTATTTCTTTTATTTTTTTCGTATGTCATAATTGAATGTGATTATTGCTTTTATCATTGATTATTTATATTATAATTGATTTCAATGTTCTAATTAAGAATTCAAAAAGAAATTATTCATGTACGTATATAAATTACATCATTGATTGCATAGCTTTACTGAGTGATCGTTCTTTGATCTTTTTTTCTCATTTCCCATTTTGATGTATATTATTTTCAGACACTTAAATAATTAATATTTTGAGTAAACATAATTAAGAGTTAAATTAATTATTAACAACTCGTGTAATATTTTTAATGACTACATTATTTAAAAAAAACAATCAATTCCTTCTAAAAATTTTGTATTTATTTGATATTTTTTAATATATTATATATGGATACATTATATAGGGTTATCGAAATGTGACTAGATAAGTGATAGATTTGAGTTTTATTAAAAAGAAACATAGGATGGTGTATAAGAAAACATGTGTATACTTTCTTTTTAATATAACACAAATCTAGGCGTCGCATTTGAACAACCCTATATTTAATACTCGGTTTTCCTTAAATATAAACTGTGTTTATTTCAATAGATTACGTATCATGGTAACATGTATAATGTAATAAACGTAGTTTTAAATTTAGTTCAACTACTATTTTATATTACTACATGAAGTTTGTCGACAGAATTTCAATTATTTGATGTTTCTATATTGCATTTAAGTTGTTTTCAACGACAAGCGCTACAAGTACATAAAAGTCTGAAGTTAAATACGAAATGTTTTAAAAGCTAAAAGTATAGTACATGAACATTTAATAGATATTGATTTCAAACAACTTTCTGTTCAAACACTGGTAAACTATATATGTATATGTATATATATATATATTATAACGTAGCACTCTGATGATGATTATGACATTGGCAATGAAAGAGCTTCAGATTATAAAAAGAGAAACTGAACAAAAAATAATTACTAAACATTTTTTCAATATATTGTGATGTTGGAGTGATAATTTATTTGTGTGAAAGTGAATTTATCATAATTACAAAATAAATAGTTTACAAGTTTATTCTGTTAATACATAAAACATATTTTAAATTCAGAAATTATTAATGAAAAATACTTTTATTTCGAATGGTTTCATGGTATGATCTCTGAAAATATTTAATCCATTAATATTGTATAATACATTATTTGGTATTATATATAAATACCTTTTTATTAAGATACTTGAAAATCTACTTATAAATATTTATATTGATAACAAACAAATTGATAACATTAAAATAAAATTAATAAAACATGAAATAAACCAGCAACAATACAATAATTTGAATATATTTTTACACTATTTTTTTTTTTTGGAATATTTAAACGTTTTGGTAACGAAATTTGTTTTAATTTTTAAAGTAGTTAATCTTTGTTTAAATGGATAATTCACAATTATCATTTAATTCTATTCAGCCAAAATTATTATCTTTAATATTTATATTTTAAAATATGTATACTTTAAATCTAACATTAGTGATAACAATGTTTTCAGTTGATGTATTTTGAGATGTTTTATATCTTTATATATATATATATATATATATATGTATTGTATATATGTATATAATTATATATTTAACAAGAAATTAATAAATCCAACTTCAGATAGAGTTATAAAAGAAAACTTAATACCTATAAATCAATATTTTTTACTGACATCGTTTATTTATCGCAAGAACGGTTACAAGAAAAGTTTTAAAGATGTATTCTTCATCGGATTACTTAAACAATGATTAACATCTTGTTTCAGGTCACAGAGCACTCGGCTCAATTTTAGAAATCGATTATCAACATCACGCCTTCTTCATTTTCCTCTTCGAAATTAAAGTATAAGATTTGTTGTACCTTGTTATTGTATTGATGAACAATCAATATAAAGATATAATAAATAATTTAAAAATTATAAAATATACGAGGGTCGTTTGATAAGTATGGTAAATTTATTTATTGTTTAATTTAATTAATTTAATCAAATTTTTAAATTTAGTTTTTCTGACTTTTTACCATACTTATCAAACGACACTCGTACGTACATGTATATATATATATATATACAAATATACATAAAGTATATTTAATATGAATATCCATTTAAAGTGGTTGATTTAACTTTAATATTTTCAATGATAATAAATATAAATTTCTATTATTCCATTAATGTTAATATTATTATGGCTTTTTTTGTATAAATTCACATGTACTGAAAAGTTTATGAATTTTCGTCTATGTGCTTGTTTTTATGTTATTTCTCTCTTTCGTTTCATTATTGGCGTGTTTTTTGCCCAAGTTAATTGGATCGTAAATCGACAATCCTCGTAAAATTTATTCTAGGACAGTATTGTGTCGATTCTGCGGATAATAAAATCGTGTTTTTTTATTATGTGAATTATTGATCATGCGTCAATGGCGTTCTTGTATTTTATGATATTTTTGTACATATAGGTATCCAAAGGTCCAATTTTGTTTTTATATTACATAAATATACCTGTTTTTCTGATTTAGATATGTACCAAATTTGTACTAAATGTATTTATTCTTATTATTGATTATTTACATTTTTTTTCTCCTATATATATATTTATACGATGAATATAAATTCGTTCTTTCTAATATTAATACTTAATTAGAAAGAACGAAAAAAATATTTGTTTTCAATTAACTCATTATCAGTATTAAAAATTAATTAATTAAAGAATTTTATTTCTTTTGTATCAATGGAGCTTTTTTTAATTTATAGCATTTTTAAATTTATTATATAATAAATTTATATTTTAAAAGTATTTTGTCTTCAGTTATACAAAATTCAACTTCAATAAAATGATAAAAAGTTAATCAAATAGTTTATAGATACTTTTTTGTGATATTTTACATGGTTTGGGCTTTATTATTATAGAATTTTTCGGATAGTGTATGCTCTAATTAATATTTTAACTACAAAATAATATAATAATTTAATTTAGCAAAATAATAAAAGGTTAAATAGATATTTAATTTTTTTTTATACAAAAAAACTTTTAAAAGATTTACATTACTTGTAAATATAATGTTATTTATTTCTGTAATATTGTATTATATATCTGTCTTGTATGTAGGATTCATGATGACGGATTATTTTTAATTATTTACTAATTAAAATTGTTTACAAAGAGTCTCTGTACGATGAAGTATGTTTATGAGTTTGAATTATAACAGTTTTATGGTTAATTAATTCTATTTATAAAGATACGATATTTAATATTAAAAAAACATATTTATGACTTTGTATTTCACAAAATAAATAAAAAAATACATGATACTAAAATAGATGATACACATTTATTTGCACACATCTATGTTACAATATGAGTGTAATAATAATTCTGAAATATTTATTACTTCATTTTCACAAACATTCCATTCGTATCATCAATTTTCTAGATTGTTTAATATAACTAAAATGTTTTTTTCGATAAATCGAACAATTGGCCAGCATTAGAGCTTTTACTATATTCAACAACATGTATTATGAAAGTCTGGTACATGTACTGCTAAAATAGATAATTTTTACATAATCGCTTGTGTCTAATAAATAAATATTTCAATAAGCGGCACACCGTGATGTGACCTCAGAAAACAATACGAAAACCGATTCTATTAGCCCGTAATATATAGTAAATCGTATTGGAGCGGTGGCTCTATTGTTTGTAGCTTAGTGTATGTGCAGCAGACAGTAAAATGGTTATATTTATTTCTCGAGATAAGGGCCACTGTTGTATACACCGGCAGCTATAACGAAACTGTACTGGCATGTGATAACGTTATAACGAGACGTTTTATGGGTCAACAAGCTAGTAGCTTTGACTGAGTAAAGGAGTGTTTATGATCACACTTTTATCATGCATACATACATTGCGAATATGTGTATGCATGTATATATAAGGATGATAATTATTTAACAATATTTTTAAAAAAATAAATTTAAATTTAAATATAGTATATGGACTTTACTAATTGAGTGAAAAAATATTATGATGTTTAATTTCTCTCTAGGAACAATTTTGATATTTTTAAAACAGTTGATAAGAGATACAAAATAGATCAGGGACATTTTTGAAAGACAATATACTATTTCTGAAACTTGATGTAGCTATTTAAATGATAATTTAAGTAAAAAATACATTTGGTAAAAATATCTTTTTAATAAAATGTTTTATTCTAATAAAATATTATATAATATATATGTATATATATACATATATACATTTTTTTTCGTATTTACAAATATTTATACACTTTTTTATATAAGTCAGATACTAGAAAAATGTAAATCTTTCAATAACTTTCTATCACGATACCATTTCAGTGACTGATAAACCTATAACTTTCAGTTTTTTCATATATATCGTTCTTTTCTTGGTCATACTTTCTCTTTAGGTGTTACGTTTGTATCGATTGATGTTAGATTTATTGATATTATCTTTTTTTTCATTGATTTCGACGACCTTTGTTCTTTTGCTTTCTTCAAATATTTTGATCTTTTTCTTATATAAAAGAGAATGATTTGAGAATTTATGAAATATCTCGTTTGTGACACATCCACCAAAGTGGATTTTTTTGTCGCTTAAGTTTGTTTATATTCGTGAGTACTGATCTATAAACAGATTTTTATGCCATCATAGTTTATGTTTGGTTTTCATTTGTCATATGTATTGTTTGATTTTTGTGCAAGGATAATTTATATATATATATATATATATATATATATATATATGTAACATATTGTCATTAAAAAATTAAATGTTCAATAAAAGAATATTTGAGACAATATCAATTTAAATGAAGTGTGCATATTCAACATAAGTGCAGTTAATACGTTGCGTTTTTAAGAAAATAAAACTGAAGAAATTGTTTTTCCAGCTCAATGTAAACTTTTTTATAAGCTGCGACATGGTAGTATAGCATGCTTTCCGTGTCTTCATGTTGTACAGAGAGATTTTTTTTATATCTTAAATTTGAGATGAATTTCTTATATTCATGTAGTGGGTACCTACTGATCTCTTTAGTTGCTCGAAAAATCTCATTAATGTCAAAAAATCTTCTTGCCCATAAAATTCCGTATATTTACTGGTGGCGTTTCGGTATTTTCTTCTTTGTTTTATTATACATTTCGGTAATCTACTTTAAGTATTAAATAAACAACATAAAAGTGGAGAATTATCAGTGAGACAGTGAAATATTTTATACTATATTTTCTTATTAAATTTCGTTGATAATATAAGTGAAATATTCGGAATGTCTGTAGATATTCTAAAATTTAATTTAATTTAAAAAAAGACATGCTCGATGTAATAACATTTTAAAAGTATAGTGGAAAGAATTTAGAGTATGCGCAAATAGAATTTCAGTTTTGGAATATCTTTTTATTTATATACTTTTTATGTTATGAATCAAACGAAGTTTTCACAATAAATGCGAAATTTGTTTATTTATTGAAATTATGTATATGACACATTATATTTTAAGAAATTCTGCATTTTTTAAAAGATAAAATATAACTGAAGTAATTTTACCGTACTGTTTTGATTGCAAAATACAGTAATATATTTTAATATAAAATACTACTTATTTCATTGTTAATAATAATTTTATATCTCCTTCGATTTTATAATTTTATTTAATTATTTTTTTATAGAAGGTTTTTAATACTAACAAAATATTTTATCTATACAAGATATTTCTATTTTAAAAATATTTTCAATATTGTTCATTTTTGGTTATTACTTATTTTCAACGTTTATTTAAAGTAAATATAATAATATAAATTGGATAAAGTTTTCCTAGTTTCAGTAGTCGATCAAAAATTCAGTGGATGAAAAATCTATTTTTCTAGTTTTAGTTTTTTAAAAAAACACTAAAGCTGTATATAAAACTTTATACGATATTCATCTTTTGTATGAAACTTTAAAAGAAATTTCATGATCAAAAAAACAGACTTCTTCAAACTTTAGTAATATAGTTATAATTTGGAATATGTAAAGTAAAATTTTCAATTTTTCAACAGAGAGTTATTTCAGTGAGAAGAAGAAGTCAAAATGTATTCAAATAAAAAAAATACATAATTTTAAATAAATTCATAAATGTTTATCCATTTTATTTATCGACTAGAGGTTAATAATCTATTCTGTATATAACACCCTCATTTTTAATATTACTATATTTTATATTGATTTTTTTTATTTTAGTTTATAAATTGGATTTTTCAACATTAAAATGATACAAATGTTTCAATTTTAATTACTATGTTTAAAATTATCATATGTAGTGTATTTTTTTAAAAAAAATCAAACTATGAATCATATATATGTTTGTTTATAGTTTAAAAAATATTAAAATAAATATATCACATTTTTATGTATATATATAATTAAAATTAATTATTTTAATAATTGTTCAATAATCATTTAAAATTTTGTCAATAGAAAAAACTTTGTGACTGTTTAAAAATTTAAAAATGTCATTTTAAATTCTAATTCTAGTATGTTAGTTTTTAGAAAATGTCTCAAAATGACATAAAAAGATAGAGAATATAGTTATAATTATTTAATAAATTGAATCATTTTCTTTTTACAAAATTATTTAAAAAAAAATGATATTTTCATAGGGAAAATTCTGTATAAAAGTTGAAATATGTTTAGAAACTAACGAATATATAAAATCAGAATTAAAAATAATAAACGATTTTAATAATAGAAAAATATATTAGAAAAAGAAATATTTTTTATAAGAATATACCACTCAAAAAAAACAACTAAAATATTAAAGTGAATACAAAACGCAGGCTAGTATACGTAAACGAACTTGAAATAAATGATAATGAAAAGCAAATATTGTACGCAACAAGAGCTATCACTGTTTCAAACCCCTACAGGAATATGTAATCACGAAATGGAAATTAGATTCGTCTATAATAATGTGAGCTGTCCAGCTGGCCGTGAGCCAGTAGTCTCTTCAGCATCTGAGTATCTTGAAAAAATATATTCGTATCTCGCTCGTTCGCCATCGAGAACGAGCTAGTGCATCTCTCGATATGAGATTAAAACGCAGACCTCTAAATATCATTCAGCTGTGTTTCGTTTCTCATGCTAAAAAGTTTTGTTTAATTTAGAATATCATATTATTTTTCGATATTTCATTTCCAGCAAATCCCGTTGTCTCATGCTCTGGTCTGAAATTTGATGTTTTAATTTATTTTCAGAACTTTGTCCATTAACGTTGATCATATAATTACATTTTCTATATTTATACATCACTTTAGGGATTTAAATTTTATTAAATATCTTAATTGAGTATTTTTGGATTAAATATATTTTTTATAAAAATTATACATTCACATATACATACATACATATATATATATATATATATATATATATATATATATATATATATATATAGTTTGAAATAAAAAAAGATTGAAAATGAAAAAAAAATCTTTTAGAATTTATCTTTGAAATTTTAAACTTATTTATTTTTATTGTAATAGTGTTTGAGGTTACCAAAATAGTAACATTGCAATTATTGCTCTGAGATTAGAACATTGATCATTTTTGTATGTTTGTATGAATCAGTAAATGATTTTTATCTTTTTTAAAAAAAATATTTTATTAAAACAGAATACAAAATAAGTTAAATGAATGATTTTAAGTGGAAGTATGTTACAGAAATTGAAGTATATATAAAAATAGATTTTATTCTAAAAAGGCAAGTTGTAACATGTAATAATATAAGTACACTTTTTATGGAATTTTATTAAATTTAAATCCATAATTTAGTAATTTCAATACTATAATTTTCAATTTGAATTTTTTGCAAGTACTTCCATTGGAGAACGTCAGGTGTTTTATTTATTTTTTTTTTATTATTATAATTAAAACTTAATTGAAATTGTAACATTAAGATCGAATTTTAATACAAATAACCTAAAAATAAAAATTACAAATTGTATTCTAAATATAATAAAAATATTATATACTTTTATAATGTCCAACCAAACACTTATAAGTAATTAATAATAATTTATTTTCAACTTGTCATAAACTGTAATTATTTCACATAATCTAATAAATCCGATCCGTTTGACAGATGTCTATTCCACAACCGAACTCTTAAAACGTCATCACGGACGAAATTCGAAATAAATGTTAGTAATTCTGAGAACGTTAAATAAAACGTACCGACAACGAATGAAAAACTCGGAGTTGGCGTTGTTGTTATATCAAAATGGCTTTTGTATCGTGTCCGCCTTATTTCACACTATAACAAACTTTGGTCGAATAAAATGAAAGTTTTGCTAAAGTTATTTGTGATACAGCAGACAATATGACAGGAAATAATAGCTGTTACAAGTTCTGAGAACTAAAGACTGGACAGCAAATACATCCATATCTGATATATATATATATATATATATATATATATATATATATATATATATATATATATATATAACTTTTTATTGCTTCATTTATTTCGTATAGTTTGCTTCATGGCCTGAATGCTTTAAATTAGTTTCAATTAAACGATAAACATACAATACAACATTATTTTCATATATTGTTTTTGTAGTATATTAAAAAGTTTTTAGACGTCGAAACTATTTTTTTTTTAATAGATCTGAGGGAATTTATAATTAAGTACATTATTTTATTATTCGCTGCAGTAGATTCATAACGGTTATAAAGTAATTTCATTTATATTACTCTCGAATACAAATAATTTGTTATTGTCAGATCTATTAAGTTTATAAACAGATAAATATATAATTTAGATATCTCTCTTACTTCATGTCTCTATTTTCTCCCCTCCATCATATATATAATAACTATAAATATTTTTATAAAATTTGCTCTTTTCATAATTAACAAATTGCTGTAATATTTGAATTATTTAACAAAAGTATTTTATTTTGGAAAAATTACAATAGATAAATATCTTTAATGATTAATAAATGAGATGAATACATGGAAAATTATTGTTTCTTATATTTTGTATAAATTATGATATATAAATCTACAAATTATTTATGGTTAGCATTGAATGGAAACAGTTTATTTATAAATACAAATAATTTCAATTATTTTTATTTTCTATAATAATTTCTAATTTAACTATTTTTAAAATTCACAGATATTTTATTAATTTTCCATTATTTACGAGAAATACTTTTACCTAAATAAATAGTTAGTGTGAAAAAGGTCAGAACAATGTTCAAATATGCCGTTTATATGTTTAGTACATGCACGTTAGGATAATAAAGAAAACCTATACAGTATTAATAGTTCATGCATTTTTTTTGTACAAACACACACACACACATATATATATATATATATATGTGTATGTTTTCATGTATATATTTCTGTTTATAAACGCTGCACGAGACGTTGTACAAAAACAGAACAATTTTCATGAAAACAATATAGCTGCAACATAAATACGAATGAAAACAGTGTTATGTGTGTAAATACTTTATTTTTTACGTTCTATTTCGCTCATTCGAGACACTCCATTCTGATGTCGAAAATAACTAGTTGTTGTTGGATGTGACACGATAAATATAAAGGCAACTGCTTTGTATAATTCTGTCGTTGTTTTTGATGATAACGAGAAACGTTTTGTTGTAAATGACAACCTGCTAGTGACTCGAATACGATTTGATTAAAAAACAACAATTGTAATACATTTTCAATGGAAACGCTTCGTACTGTTTCATACGCAAATTACATTAATTTCGTTTGTTACGCATTATAAACAACATTCAATAATAGTATGTAAATAATGTTATTATATTATTGTTTTTAAGCAAATAAAAATGTTTCCGGAACGTTTTATCTGTTTGTTTTGTATCGACTAATAAAGATGAAAATTTAATTATTTATGCAATAGAAGATTATATTTACCATCAGATACATGCCAATTGGAATATTATTTTGAATTGTTTTTGACAATTTTACTCAAACAAAATACATTTAAACTAAAGAGATTAACTGAAGGTAACGATAATAACAAAATATATAATAATAAATATAAATTTACTAGAATAAAAATGAAATTTTATGATGGAAACTTCGATTCTTTTCATTTCTCAACATAAAACATATTAAATAAATGAAAAATTCGTATATATATATATATATATATATATATATAAAGTGATATGAAAATGAGAAAATTTTAATTTCCTTTATAATCTGATATATATTTTTAATCTTTGTATATTTTACATCTATAATAAATCTCAATATTTACATAGAATCAAGTAAGGTAAAATTTACTTTATTCTCTCTCTCTCTCTCTCTCTCTCTCTCTATATATATATATATATATATATATATATATATATGTATGTATATTCATGCAAAAGTATGTACAAAAGAGTTGCTCCATTGTCTATGTTATTGAGTCAATTACCAGGACATATTCTTTGAGGACATTGTACCTTGTACACCTGCATCTACTCAAACTGTCTTCTGCATCGTACAAATGTCTTTCAAACGTATTAAACGTCAAGTCACATATGTAATATATATGTTCAAAACAGAAAGAATAAAAGTACGATATGTTTAAAATATGACATTCCTACACGTTTCTTAAAAAGAACGAAAACTGAAAAAGAAAAAGAAACTTTTCTGATTTTTGTCATGTTAATATTAAACATTGAATGTATGTTAAAATTAAAATATATTTAAAATCGTTAATATTTGTACAATTTTACAATTAAATTATTTGAAGATACCTTTAAAATTTTTTGTTTCTATTTATTATATAAAAAGATAAGAAAAAAAATATTGATGCGTCTAATAATTTCTTGCCCATGAGAGTTATTAAGAATTAATGTCTTATCTACTTTTATAGTATAGAGCAAATATTTTTATTAACAAAAAAAACTGTTTAGACAGAAATTCAAATTGAAAATAAATATATTAAAAATACAAAATATTACAGATATATATATATATATATATATATATATATATATATCAGTAATATTTTTAATGTATTTATTTTTAATTAAAATTTTAGTCTAAATAGTAATTGGTGAATATATTAAATAAATAAAAACATTGTACTAGAAATTAATGCAAATGTGTTCACAGTAAGCTAAATAAGATAGATAACTTATTGCAAAAACACAAATTAATGTAATAACATCAAAAACTTTATAACTGGTTAGAAACGTTGTGTTGAAAATGCAATTGCGCTGAATTAATTCAACGATTCCAATTACGAAACTTAATTTATCCAATGCAAAGAAACAACACTGTTGCATGCGAGTGCATTGAAATTGGCGACGGAGGAGCACCATCATTTGCACAGAAGCAGCCGCAATTGGCACCGAAATACGATCATTTGTAAATTAAACGTGTTTGAATATGTTAGACATTGTTCGTGGAATTTGAATTTCATTACACGATACTCCAACCACTTCATAATATAAGCACAAAGAGGTTCCGTACACCTCTATACAATTCATGTATTTCCGTTTGATATTTTTCATTATGTCGGGATATTTCCGTAAAGTAAATTAGCTTAAAAGTATAATATAACAAAGATATTATAAACAGTCTACTATAAAAGCGAATTGAAATTTTTAGCGCTTCCGATCCAAGAATACATCAAAAAAATGTTCATTTTTTTATTATTTATTTTCGTTTAACAATTCTTTCGTATTGAAAACAGTTGATTAAAATATAATATTATAAAAGAATACAGTACATGTAAATATGAAAGGTTTTTTATATCTATAAATAGAATAAAGCAGAGAAATGTAAATGCTTTCTTAGTAACATTAATTATAATAATAAATAAATACTATAAAAAGTTATTAGAGAAAAATATTTAGATATTTTCTTAGTTATATAATAAGAAAATATTTTTCAGATTGTTTAACACACTTCTTTATAAAAATCTATGTATTAAAATTTTAAATAAAATGATAAATTCGTTGAAAATAAGAATTTGAAAAGCATACAACACTGTATAAAATTTAAATAAACGAGTTAACGAAATCTAATGTAAAAAATAAAAAAATATTAAGAATAAAAATGACAGAAATTAGTTTCAATACATTGACTATACTATATTCAAAGTATAATAAAATGTATGTACTTAAATTTTTTGTGGACTATGAAAAACTTAACGGTAGAACCAATGCTTGTAAGTCGAAGAGTTACTGTAGTTTAGAATTTAAAAAAAAATAACGAATAAACGAGTAGTAGTTGCAAATCAGGATAGAGTAAAAGGCGTACTACCAATGTCACAAAAGGCAGATTTATTTGTCTTCAAAGTAGAAAGCAGATTTATTTGCCTTTAAACTTTAACAAAGCGTTTTAAAACTTTAACCATTCTCTCGACATTACATTATTTATAAAAAACTTACATTATTTCAGTAAATACGTAAGAGTTTGTATATAATCAGATAGTAAACATGTAATATATATTTTTTCTGGGAAATTTAGTTGTGGATCTTTTTATCGTTTTCAGAAACTAATTTATATTTTTATAACAAATTAAAAGCGATTCTAATATGGAATTCATCATTGATTCTTAATCTAATTTATTTTCCGAAAAAAAATTAATTTTTCTCAACTCTATAAACAAAATAATATTTAAATATAAATTCTGTGTTTTATGTTTAGTTACAAATTATATTTTAATCAATAAAATATGGATCTTTTTTTTAATACGATGAATGATAAAAATTATCATTTAAATGAACTATTTTTATATATTTTTAAACAATATAGGTTGCGAAAATAAAAATGATAGGAATATAAATGAACAGATACACATGTATATATATATATATATATATATATATATATATATATATATATATATATATATATATATATATATATATATATATATATATATATATATATATAGTAATACAATAGATATAGATCCGTATACAAGTACATATGCACACGTAGCCATGAACAAACGTGCACGTATAAATAGCAAAGATTAATTTTATCAAGTTTAATCAATGATAATATAGAAGGGAAGGCGTCGCTCGTAAAGGCGCCTAAGAAAACAAAACGAAAGTCCAATATAAAAGAAACGCGTGTGCGCACATTATCTTTGGGCCACAATCTCGCCATCGTGCGCCATTATCCTTACGTCGCATAAACCTTGATGGCATTGCTAGCCCTTCAAGCCAAACGACTTTCTGCTATCTTAGCATGATTCAGCTCGCTTCCTTTCTGCCCACCTAATCTACAAAACCCGTACTTCTTCTAATTTACGAAATACATACATACAGTTATATACATACATCTATTCCACATCTATATACATATACATATATATATATATATATATATATATATATATATATATATATATATATATAATTATTATTCTAGTGCGTGCGTTCTTATATTTCATATTTAGTAAATGTTTGTTTTGAGATAATGAATTTCGCAGCGTACACACTGCTATTTTTAGAAATCGCAACGTTGTATTTGATTAATCAATACGTAACATTTTTAAATTTACAAAAAAATGTAAAAATTTCGTTTATTATTTTTCAAAAAAATAACAGACTATATTAAAAACGGTAGATTGATTTGATTACAAAATCAGTTTAATACATTTGTACAGATTAATTTTAATTTTTATTAATGAACTTTTTTAAATTACAAAATGGAACAATTTATATCTTTAATTATAAATAAACATTTATTATCAATTTGATGTTACAATTCAAATGTTAAAAATGGGAATAAATTATAAGAGCAAAATATTTTTTTCATAGATTCAAAAGAATTTTTTATTTACTTATCGATTTGAATAAAGAGTAATAAATTGAAAAACAGATAATTCACTGGCCAGTTTCAAGTCGTTAATGTTATCAATTTAATTTTTTATTCATAAATCAGAAAATATAAAATTTTATACGTAATAACATTTTTTTTATATAAAATGTAACTATTTTATCAGCTATTTACCTTAACTGATATTGTAACATAAATAGCAAGGAAAAAAGACGATAACAAAAACGCAAAACTTTAAATTAATGTTTTCAAATTAATTTAAATATGTTACAGTTTCATATTCAGATATTATTAATAGTATGAAAGGATACCTTATTCCATACAATTGTACAGTAATATATTATATCCATGACTTTTTATGGAATTTTTATTTTAATTTATATTCCAACACGTTATTTCACTAATGCATTCATACTAATATATCAAGTTGTAATATAGTGCACAGTGTTCACGTTGACATATCTAACAATATTAATTGCACGAAACGAAATGCAGGTATATTGCAGAATTAATTATATAGTGAATAGATTAAATTAAATATTCTAATGAAATGAATAGGCAGAGAAGTGAATTATGAAATTGCTTGTAGAGACTGTCCATGTTTTACTTTTTATTCATTTTATTCTAAACGTATTATTAATATAGATGAACTATTTTCTATAAAATAATTGCTACTAACAATGAGATATTGCATATATATAACTTGTATAAAAGGATTGGAGTATATATATATATATATATATATATATATATATATATATATATATATATATATATATGATATTATAGTTTTATTATGCTAAATTATAAATTTTATAACAAGAAAATCTAAATGACTAAAAATTTATTTAATTATAATATGTTTTAAATTTTTCATTCAATTTTTTCTCGAAGGAGTAATATAAATTAATTTTGTTAAAAAAATATAATTTAAAATAAACACGAATTGTTCAAGAGCTGTGAATGCAGTTGTGTAGCGATAGGTTATTTCATTTTTTAAAAAGATCTTATTGTGAATAAAAATGTAATATGTGGGTAAAGGATTTAGCAAACAATGTGGATATGAAAAAAAATTATAGTGAAATTCTATTCATTTTACTATGGTTATTTCTGAACTTTATATAGTTAGTTGGTTTTAGTCTGTTTTCCAATATCAGGTGTTTGTTTTATAAAGGTATTTTATACAGTAATTCGAATATATATTTATGTGAGTTTGTATGTGTTTTTAATATTTATGTGCATGTATTTGTGTATCGTATTATTTAATTTAAAATTATTTTATCAAACGATAATATAATTTTAATTAACTGTGTTCAATAAAATAAATTTTCAGTATCATATTAATATATTTAAAAACAATTAAAAATATAATATATAGATAATTATTAAGAATTCACTTTAAAAATATGTATGTATATATATATATATATATATATATATATACATACGTGAAATATTGAACGATTGATAAACAGCGTTAATTAAAATGTAATAAGAAACACTAGACTTTTGATATGTTTACGTACTCATTACGAAATAATCGCTGAATAGAAAATCAAAAATTCATTACGAAACGAAAATAATTTGATTTTATGTACATCATCAAAGAAATAACAATTTCGACTCATATTTAATTCACGCCAGCGAGCGCAAACACGTCGAAAATGGTCGAACGCCCACTACGTGTTTGTTAGCTTTCACTTTCACGAAGTCGCTCTCGCAATAGTGGCTTCTAGAGCACTTGGGCTGAAGTCTAACGATGTTGTGAATACACTAACTATGGTAATTTTCAAGCTCGTGCTTGCTCCGCAAGAACGTTGCAGGTATGGGATATTCCTTCACCGACCCACCGTCTTAATTATTGCGATGGACAATTGGAGATGTCTTGCGAATACTGGTAGTAGTAATACGTGTGTATAGACGAAGAAAACGAGTAAATGTTTCGCTGCTTTTTGACACGGAAAATCTGAATGGAACGTGCGGTGGTAACGCGTTTAATTTTCTTCTTTAGAAATGTCCTGACACTGTACTTAAACGCGGAAATTTTGTGTCAATTTCAATTTTGTAAGAAAATTTGCAACATCGTCTTTGATCTTGTTTTCTTTCATGTGTTTTTTCCTCCTCTTCTCTTTGTATACGCGGTATCGGATGTTTATTCCATTATATTCTACATCCCTATTTAAAGTAAATAATTATTTTACAGTATTTTATTTACTTTTTAAAAACATATTATATACATTTCTAAAAATTCTATATTAAGACGTTATTATTTTTTGGAGAAGCTTACATTTTAATTACTAATTATTCTCATATATATATATATATATATATATATATATATATATATATATATATATATATAAATGAAATAAAGACAAACTCATAATGAAGAAGATTAGTATAGAATTGAATAAAGAAAATAGTTCAACTAAATAATTTATTAAACTACTTTTGAAAGAATCACATTTATAATGAAAAGAATTACTGTTCTACATTTTCTTTACTCTGATCTCACTTACTCTTTTGGTCACGTAATACGGTCAGATGTATGATACCTATTAAGTGCATAAATCTCAACCTTTTAAAACCGAGGCATTACTGTAAAGGTGAGTCTATAATGCAACTCTAGCCAAATCACTCCATAGGTTATTCAGTGGCAAAGAAAGGTCACAACGCGGTCTCTAAACTGGGGTGACCGAGTGGGTGGGTCGCTGAAGAGTTGTTGTCCTCACCACCTTTTCCGCAAAGTGTAACAACACAGATTAAACAGTGAAACCGTATTGTTAATTAGAAACCACATTATTACACTGCGACTTAATTACATTAGATTATACATATATACGCATATATAGAAGGGTATATGTGTAGGGGAAAGATGAACAAAAGAGATTCATTGTCTCTTTTTTATTGTAATACCAAGAAATGAAAAACTGTATTCTTAAATCTGGCCTTTTTGAGTTGTACATATATATACAATATATATGATTTTATACATGAAAGGATTTTTATTCCACTATAACATTTAATTAAAATTTGTTTACATAAAGATCTAAATAAAAAATAGAATATATTTATTAATATTATTACAATAACTCTATTTACTTGTTAATAAAAAATGGAAACTGTCATTAATTTTATATTCATTATAAAATCAGCATACTTAAGAATATATATTTTTAAAATAATAATTTATTTGCATACTTTTCATTATTTGAAAAGAAATAAAGAATAGTATTATAAATCGTATTATAGAAATAAAAAAATAACATAATGATAACTTATTATGCATCGAAATTGAATTAATTTTCATAAATAATTTATTATTACAAAAAAGTAAAATGTTTAAAATTATAAATATTATTTATTTTGATGTAATATATATAGATGATTAAATGTTAACATAAGAATATAAAATAATAAAAAAATATTTACTGCATTTTTTTCAGTTTTACTAATATATACTTCAATTATTTTTAAAAAATATTTTATATGTTTTCTGCAAAATCAATATATTTACCATACATTTATCAATAATAGTGTAATAATTATTTTATTCTTCAGTGATTTAGGTATGTACACAAAACACATATTTTAGATAATAAAATTATCAGTTTTTTATTTAAAATTTATTTTAAATGAATTGATATATTATTAATTGATAAATATTTATTTAAGTTAATAAATTATAATTCAAAAATAAGAAATGTTATTATAAATTTGTATTATAATAATTGTTTAATGTTTAATATGAATATTTCAAATTTGTAATATATATATTTATATGCATATATAATCCTTTAAAATGTTTCTTGTAACTTGTAACTTATGATTTAACCCACTGTCCTCTACATGTTCTACATACGAGTATAGGAAACGTAGGTTGACTTGTATAGTAAAATGCGTTTACCGGTTAAATTAGGGTACTGATAGATGTAAACTTTGTTTCATTAGCGTTAAATAAGCGACATTTAATGGCTTTCGCAACTCGTGTAGCATTTTGTTGGCGATATTAATGAGTTTTGTGGCTGAATTTCGAAAACTTTCCTTTTAAAACTTTCGTCCTCGAAAAAAATTCACAAGTTTTCAATTGTAATCCATTACTTTGGTTTATAAGTGATGCGTTTTTGATAAAATATAGTAAGGAAATATAAATATTAAGTACTGAAGTTAGAAGATATTTTTTTAATATAGAGTACACTTAAATTATGGAAAATTATTTTCATTAAAAAATTACTAATTGATATTTTTAAATCAAGTTAAAATTAGTAAATAATAAAGATAATTTGTAATATTCTTGACTATATATTTAAAATATTAGTTTAGTAATAATGTAAACGAAAAAAATATGTTGTCATAGAAGGATATAAAGACTAGTTACTAAAATACATAAAAAATTAATAAATTTTATTTTTAAAACGGAAAAGAGTCAAAAGCAATGAAAATTATTTTGTAACTGATATACGTTTTTTTAAACGTATATCATTATATATATATATATATATATATATATATATATATATATATATATATATACCAGTTTAATTAAATTTTTATTAAAATACATTTGTATAATTAAAAATAATATACGATTATTTTATGATATTTAGTTATATCTAAAAATAATTAAAATATTTGTTAATTTACCTTATTTTCATAATATGAAAGTGTTTATGTGTGGAACAAACTCAATATTTTTGATTTAAAAATAATTCGTTTAAAAAATATTATCAACGAAACGATGTATTTTTTTATTGATTCGAATATACAATAGCTAACTCAATTATTATCCGTCGAACAATATAATGACAATCGATGATAAAAAGAAAGGAAATTACTCACCGTCCACCAACTAACAAGGACTCGCCATCGCGAATCATAACCCGGAAGAAGTCAGTGTGTGTCTCGTTTCCGGTAAATCGAAAAACTTCGTCTGCTCCTGTAAAAATAAAAAGTACGATATTGTTAGATGAAAGATTTCGTTTATATATAAAAAAGCTGACGTAAAGGTCAGAAATATATTGGTAAAATTTTGATTTTTTTATACGTATCTGTATAGAATATACACACTTTCATATAAAATGTACGCATTTGTTTAAATAAAAAGCACGGAAATGAAAATGCGGTAAACAAATAAACATTGATTGGAAACAATCTGCTTTATTTATTTTAACAAATTCATACGGTATAAAATAACGATTGAAAATAAAGATATTTTCGGTTTTATGTCCGACATTTTTTTTTAAATAATATCAATATGTATATTTGTTATTTTAATTTCAAATATCTATTGTTTTAAATCCATCGGATATTATAAAAACACTTACTGAATCAAGATATATGTAATTTTAAATTACATATCTTTATTCAGTTGGAAAAATAAAGATTTTGAATTTTATTAATAAATATTTTTTTTATAATAGTACTTTTTATTTTGCATAATAAATTTGTTTTTGGAATAAATATGATTTTATTTTAACTGAACTGTGAAATATCAAGACTGTATACATATACACACACGCATATATATCATGACTATACAGAAAATAAAATTGTGCCATGAGAGAATTTAGGTAACTACATTTTCATGTTTTTTGATACGTACGTTTTAAATTATTCATATTAAACATTGAATAATACATCATATTCTATCAGATATAATAATGAACAAAGAATTCAAGAATACTTTTATGATTTTTTAATAAAAATTATAACATTTAAAAAACAATATTGATTTTACTTTAAAGTTGGTTTTATTCAGATACAGATATCGGTGTGAATATATTTATACTTCGTAAAAGAGATTTTAATGAAAACTTATTCGAAACTTCTCCTTCTTAGTTAATTCAAAAATTTTAATAGTGAAATTAATTAAAAGATTGTAAAGTTTCAATTTCCGATTCTAGAGAAAGGAACGGAGTTAAAAATAGAAAACAGTTCGAAAATAACTTGAGAGAACGTACAAATGAAATTGCGGTGTTAATATCGTGCTGTTGTATAGATAAAATAGTTTTCTGAGTAAATTTCCATTATCAGTCTGCTTCTAGACGTATTGATTTATATATATATATATATATATATATATATATATATATATATATATATATATACTATATTTGTGTATATAAGAATTGAAACTTTATTAAAAGTAGTAAAGAATGTAGATTAAACGATTAAACTTGTTCTTCAAAATTAACTTTGAATGTAAATAGAATTATTTTCTCTTTTAGTACACTATACAAATTTATCATGAACTTTTTAATGGACTTATTTGAAGTACTTTCAAATATTGCACACGATTTAGTTTGTCAAAAAACTATTATAATTAATAAATAATGAAAACTTTTAACAGATTCAGTTTACAAAAATTAACGGGTGTAGAAAACAATTGTGTCTCTGTCAAATATTTTCTATTGATTAATATTTGTTGCTTGCGTTAAAAAATATTTAAAGATTAGATATTTTTTTATAATACATTAGATTAATATTTTTTTAGAAACATGAACTTACATTTAAAAAATAAACTTAATTATTTTTCATATATTTTAATGGATTTTGTTCTAATTGAATTATAGAAATTTTTCTCTAAAAATATATCTACTTTTTCTATGAAATTAAATTTTATATATATATATATATATATATATATATATATATATATATATAAATATGTAATACTAAACAAATTGAAAAATATTCACATTTTACTTCATAACTAAATTACTTCTAGCTTATTCAGTAATTGAAATTTATATATTAACTAGTAAGTTGAATACAGAGATAAGATATAATTAGATTTATAACAGCCATCTTCAATTAAATTTCTAAGAGATTTCAGTAGTTCTTTTATAAATCTTTTTCTCTGTCATTTGTATTTCTTTAACAGCGCGCTTTCAGTGCTGATTTCCCACAAGACTGTCTTTCAATATAGGATTTTAACAGATTATATCGTTTATTATATTTATTTCCTAATAGTTTTATACACTTGAATATGAAAATAACGACGTAATCTTTTTTTCTAAAAAAATATTTTTGTACCTTATTATCGATCATTTACATTTATCAAAAGAAATCATATATTTTAATGAATATAATTAATTCGTATGAGTACTTGCAATTTTTTTAACTTTTAATTGATATGAAATATAGTATAATTAATCTAATATTAAAAGGTAGTAATTATTATTTTTTAAATACTATAAACGATAAAGAATTAAATTGTTTTTTTATATTAAAATATGTAAATAAATATAAATATCTGTGTATTTTTGTATTGAAGAGGAAGTATGTATGTATGTATATGTATGTATGTATATATATATATATATATATATAAATCTTTTTTTGATGGTTAAAAAGAGCATGTAAGAAATATCAGCTAGCGATTTATTGGTAAACATGTTCGACAACAATCAGAAATTCATTGTCAATATTTGAAATACAATGCCGTAAAACTGTCGAACAAATCTTGTCGTCAACATAAAAATCGCCATTGGAATGAGGAAACGAGGATTGCGTTGACCGATCTGAAGGACTGAACCGTTGCAAAGTCAGCCACCATCGCTGTCGTCGCGTTCCCGATCGCTGTGACATATACCAACATCCGAACCTTTGCCCTACACGTACATGTTTCAGGCTACGTTTGTAATAGCGAGTTGGAAGCGTCTACAAGAACGAGTCGTTTGGGATCAGTGTAGACCAATAATAATCTGTAATGGTTGTGGAAGAATAAGTAAAGAAATATATCACGGAAAATGAATTTTGTTTTCGTTTATTTGTTTGTTTGGGAATTCTTATTCGAATTATTATGTTTAACTAAAGTTTATGTTCTATCAAAATGTCAACATCTAACCACACATATTTTCTTACATATATATATATATATATATATATATATATATTCTATTCTATTTTCTAATTTATATAACTTGTTAGTCACTGAAATTAAATGAATCACTCATTTACTATAAAGGAAAATCAGAAAAGTTGAAATATAAGTTTAAAAAGCTTGAAAAATAATTTATTTTAAAATCGAGTATTATTATAATAAACTATTTTTAATTACATATTTTAAAAAATAGTTTTCTTAATTTTTATGATTTAAACAAATCAATACAATAATTATTAAAATTACTCGTATTGGTATTAACTCCCTTGAAAAATAGTTTTGAGTTGAAATTCCTCGAAATTAATTGCTTCTAAATGTACAAATTCCTCGTAACGAATTATTCACAAACATGCGAGTTTATTGTTCTGCTCCATCGAATTTTCATAGAATCAATTATATACGAATATTATTATTATTAGTAGTAGTATATATATAATACATTTTCAGAGAATTCGAACAAAAGTTCTATATATTTATATGCAAATTTATATATTATTTTT
Source organism: Neoneuromus ignobilis (assembly GCA_029203775.1). Taxonomy (NCBI): domain Eukaryota; kingdom Metazoa; phylum Arthropoda; class Insecta; order Megaloptera; family Corydalidae; genus Neoneuromus; species Neoneuromus ignobilis. Next base: position 13,025,350 of record CP092094.1, on the reverse strand, counting down.
AATAAAAAAAATAATTAAAAAGTGTAACTTATTTTAATGAGCAGAGTTTAAGGCACGAATAATGTGATATTTTTTATAAGTTTTTGTTCGACTGGATTTAAAATATAAATGAGCCTATATCAAATATGATGTCCTACATCAATTTTTATTAAAATGCACGATTCGTTCTGCAGTGGTTACTTGGTTTTCCCTATATACTGATCTACAATCTCTAATGTAACCCCGTCGTTGCTCATACTTCACACAGCGTGATGTAGGTGAGAGACTGCTGCCCGGGTAATTTATATGCAATGCTATGTGAATTGATTAATGACCCTTGCAAAAGTGACATTCGGATAAAACATTCGAATGAAAGGAACAGATTGAAATAAACCACGACAGACGTATATATGGTGGCTATACAGGAACGTATTGTATAATTAGATAGTTTTTCGTTTATTATATATATATATATATATATATATATATATGTAATGCAATCCATTTACTTATTAGTTTGGCTTTTTAATAAATAAGATTAATTTTTTGTATTTTCAATTTGATTTTTCATTAAAATTTTTAATCAGGTTTTAAAAGCAGCAGTTTAAAATATATTCGAATTTCCATTTATTCACAGTGAAAATTATCGAATCAACAGCTAAATCAGAATATAATATATTCATTTTTTGATTAATGATCATTTAACAAAACTTACTATTATTAAAATATAATATAATCTTTTTTATCTCTCTGTTCATAACAAAAAGTTTTTTATTATATTCAATGGAATATTCTTAATGATTTTAAATTTCAAATAGTAAACTATATAATAATACATTATAATATTAATGATTGTACTGGAAATTTTAATTTTAAAGAGATCAAACATTACAATAGCTTTATATATGACCGTTGGATTATATAAAAGATATTTTTTATATCATTCTATTCGATATCAACATTTTAGTTCACAGTTGAATGAAGAGCACTTTCAAAGGTACACGTAACGAAGATGCACTTTTTAATAAAACGAATACAAACTGATTCTTAAGTATTCAATTTGAAACTTTTTATATCGTTTCTCATAACGTTCTCCAACAAAACCCACTCCTGTCCTTTCAACGCTATACACAATTGTAATATGCAACACCGTGAACAGATTGAGACTTCTGTAAAGCACCAGAGTGGCTCTGTGAAGAATGAAACACGGTGGTATGAGTCGGGGGACAAAGTGTCAGCGAATGTGTTGTCGTTGGTATGACGGTGGCAGAAAGACATGGTATCGGGTGGTCGTTCCACCTACCTTAGCTCTTCTATATGTGTCACTGCTGAAATGAAATTGCTTGAGTGATTAATCGTCACCAATAGTTCAAGTTAGTGGCATTACATTGAGATCGCGCCTGTTTGTGTACATGATACGTGTATGTATCTGTGTGTGCAAACGGCGTCTTTTCCTCCTCACGTAAAATTACTTACGTATCTACAAAATACAAGAAGTGGTTGATATCAAGTCGTTCGAGTTTATTGCTGCCGAGAGTGATACACAGTCTCTTGATGTATGTGTATGTCTTTTCTTTGTATTATACGTTGTCGATTTCTGTTTAATGTTTTTTTGATCATTTGATCAAACGATTTTTCGTACAGTATTGAAAAGATTCCGTTAACTTGAGCTTCAAAGAAATTACAGAAATGCGATGTGAAATTACAAATTATTTGACATATCGAGATACGTCTAATCAAAAAAAATATATTACTCATAGATTTTTTTATCAATCAGAATCAGTATATATTAAAACGATTAGGTTTAAGTTAGAAGACAATAACAATGATAAATTGTATATATATATATATATATATATATATATATATGTATATCAATTTTGAAAAAATAAATTAAACATTGAGGTTGCATTACCTATTTTATTCTCTCACTTCGACCCCCTATGATTTTCAATTAAAATAATGATGAAATATCCCTAACATAGACTTGTATGATATTGAAAAAATATGTTAACACTCTAAATGATATTTCTAAGAAGTATGAGTAATATATCCAACAGTGAAAATATTACATTAAGTGCATTATTGTTCAAAAAATTTAGGGTGTCAAAAATCACTAGTGCATTCATCAATTTTTCTATAGGGATATTCATATAAACGATTTATACATTTATCCAATATATGTATATGAATTTTATATACACTTTTTTAGTTTTTCTATTTCAAAATTGAATATATAATAAATTTAAAATTGAAAAATTTTAATCTAGGAAATAAGACTTTTTGCACTTTATTAAAGAAGTGAATAAGCAAAAAAGTTAACAATATATTGTATTAAAAACAAATCTAAACGAATAATAAAAAAGTACAGTAAACTAACCAACCATAAAACAAAATCGGTCAAACTGAATGCAATTTTTCATAAAACCTGTCACGCGACGTAAACTAAAACACAATGATTTCACTTGACGCATTAATAATTCTGCGAGTTATGCAAATTTCAATATGCGATTTTCGATAATAATTTTCCAATTCGCCGTATGCCTTTATCATGGAAATCCGTTCGTAAGCCAATGTATTGATCTTTTTGTTCGATGCCACATAAATGTTATATATATATATATATATATATATATATATATAAATATTCGTATAGAGATATAAATGAACATTTATAAAGTGGCAATGTAACATTTCTGTGATATATTTGACGTGTTTCGGATATTTGAATAAATACAGGTCATATAATTTTTGATGCTAGAATTGATTCGTGAAACATGAAGCCACATTATGGTGGATCATGCAGAATATGTAAAATTATCCCGGAATGAAGAGAATTGTATAAAAACAGCGACGAGTGTATAAAATTTAGTAAATTGTGTGTTACTTCAATATGATTTTTCGTTTGGAAAATTTTATATTTTTTATTACATACGTGTGATATATATATATATATATATATATATATATATATATATATATATATATATATATATATATATATATAATGTACGTATAAATGTATATTTGTGTGTAAGTATTATGTATGCTATTTTTTAAAATGAAGAATTTTGTTTGTATTTATATGTTATTTCAAACACCAGTGTAAACATTACTGTTTAAGATAAAGTAAATCATGTGTTTTAATAAAATATCAGAATATATATTTAACAGATAATGAATGAAAAACTTAAAAAAAATCGAATATTCAATGTATTATTACATTTTTAAAAATAATTTCATGTATATATATATATATATATAAAATATATATATGCATATATGTGTATTTGTGAGAACACATATTCGTATATATTTTTCAGTACAATTTAAACGAAATAAAATATTCACAAGTGTATTATGGTAAAAAAGCAACACGGTTTCACAATTTTCTTATCGAAGAAGTATCTTGAAAAATACATAGCCAATTTTACAAACCGAACGTGTTATTCTTACATCATTGATATGAAGTTGTAAGACACGATACGTGAACAATATTGTAGGATATAAGAATACGTGAATGCTTATACACATGCAACTACTCAGTCGTTGAACTGTGAGGTCTGCATGATGGCTATATGCAAAAGTGGAGAATTGCAAGCAATCGTATAGAAAGACATATGAAAACATACAACAAATGGGCCAAGTTGCTAACCGAAATACATTTCGAGATTCGACAAGCAAACTTGTCCTTTTTACACCACATATATATATATATATATATATATATATAATTATTAACTATTTCAATAATATTGTATTATGAATTAATTTTATATGAAAAATAAGCCTCCAATCTCTTTTTATTGAAATCATCAAACCATTTACATATGCATATAAAATTAACAATCCCATACAACTTTTTTTACGAATTTTAGTTAGATTTCATTTCCATATATTTACACTAGATTCTAATTATCATGGAGAGTATAAAAAAATTTTTTTTCTATATTGATATTTTATTGATTCAATTTATTGTAGATAATACAATATTATTTAAATGTGCTTATCTTAATTTATTCTTAATAAAATTTAATATCAAACTGATTTATTTACAAATAATTATTATACTTAAATTTATTTTTTCAGTTACTGTGAGTTAAGAACTTGTAACAGTAACAAGAAGTGATAAGAAAGATAATGGAAACATCGTACATTAATTATTTAGAAAATGATATCAAAAACAGAGGTATATACAATTATTTTATTTCTCTTTGTATGTCATTATATAAAGGAAAAAGGGAAATATAGTTAACAGACATTAAAAAAATGTTATTAAAAAATTACAATGCATTGAGTAAAAAAATTTCAAATTTGTATATATGTATATTTACAAATGAAGTTTAATATACAGTATTCAATAAACTAGTAATTAGATATTTAAATATATATACTAATATTTTAATAATATATGATTGAATTTAATATTTTGAAAATATGTTAAAATTTATAAATTTATTGTACATTTTTAAATTTCTGTGGTGAAATTACTGTCAACGATTTTACAATAAATTGTATGATTTATTCATTTTTGTAAGACATATATATATATATATATATATATATATATATATATATATGTGTGTGTGTGTGTTGTGTGTGAATTTGTATGTTTGCTTGCACTAGCTGTATCAACTACTGTTTACGATGAAACTTGTACAATATCGAGAGAAATTTCAAAATCCGATTGAGATTCAACAATGGTGCTGTATACAAAGATATGTATATATGTAACACGTGCGTACTTATACTATGTTTGGGGTAGAAAAGAAAGATTTGTAATAAAGAAGTGAAATTGGACCGTGCAGAAATGCAGGTGTATGCGATTTACGTTTTATGATTTTCTTATGCATTATGCAAATTTCTTCTTTTCCAGAAAACTAAATTGGACGAATATAAATATAAGTACTTGTAGTAGTTGCATGCGATTTTATATCAAATATAAATATTAGAATAGTTATTTGAACAGGAAATACATACATACATATATATATATATATATATATATATATATATATATATATATATATATATTACATACTCGATATATGGAAAATGTAGTCGAGAAAGCATATAATCAAAACTTCAAATACTTTTATTGTCAATGAGATATTAAGTATATTTTAATTAAAAGAATTGCAATGAAAACATACAATATTGAGTCAAGTCAAGCATAGAAATATAAGTTAAATAGTTATTTTATTTCCATGTTTTCTATACGAACTCAAAACCTATTATCTTAGAGCTATTAAGTTTAAGAGGCATTACGACCTGTTTGTTTACGAGTATTATAAATCTTTCGCCGTTGTAAAGTGTCTAAAAAAGGTGTCCGTAATTTAATTTAAGATATAAATAGTACAAAACGTTAGTACAAATCTAGTACTTAAAAAATCAAATGAAATTTATTGTTTCCATCTTCGTAATAGATAAAGAAGAAAAATTCGTTTAGTAATACATTTTTAGTTAACAATCGTTTTTTGAACATTTTGTTTTGAAATCAAAAAATGTTTTGAAAAGGAGTACTATTTGCGATATATAAAGTATATATATATATATATATATATATAAGTACTCAAATTTTTAAAAGATTTTTGCCATCTGATTCAAATTTCCAAATAATATTTTTGGTCGTTGCCAAATATGTTATAAATAGAAAAAAATCAGTTTGATTAATAGCATATAAATATATATTGCATATCATTCACAACCAAAAGCTATAAATCACTGGATTGAATTGGACTGTTATTGAAATCGGTTGTATATATTACTATTAACGTTAATTATAATCAACACATGTTCACACAAATCAAATATAACATGATGCTAATTAGAAATTTGATACATAATTTAGTATAGATTTTTATAGAAAAATAATATTTAGATAATTATACAAACATGTTTTATAATTTAAAAATTTGAGTTATTTTTTCATCAAAAATAAAATTTATATTGAGAAAAATTAACGTGCTATAAATAAAGTATCAACAATTATGTCAGATAAATTTAAGTTAATATTTTTTTTTAATATGATAAACATCATTTACAATTAGAATGACAATAATAGTAAAACTGATTTAAAATTCATCACATAATTTAAATGTATTAAACTTTTAATGTAATATATATATCTATTCAACGTAAGCAAGTTATTTTAGTAAAATACAATTTCTACTATACAATAAACTAAAAAAGAAAGTACATTTCAAGTGCAGACTGAAACCATACTGTACAAAGCATATACTTAGAAAAGCAATGAATGCGAATAGATATCCACGTTTTATCGTGTTGTTTTGTGATATGTTTTTTTAAACTTATTTCTACCCACTATTCCTTACTAGAATTCTTTCATGAATACAGAAAGTTTACATTGAAGTTTCAATGTCTTTATGTTATGAATTCAGCGCTTTTGTTAAATGAACAGTTCAGTTTATTACGACAATATATAAAAATGTACATATATATATATATATATATATATATATATATATATATATATATATATATATATATATATATATATATATATATATATATATATATATATATATGTATACATATATACAAGCATATGACAAAAATAATAGTAAACATTTTTCAAATTGACTTTTAAAATACCAACAATTTTTATTATAGAATATGTTTGTATTTTTTTCTATCTCCAAATTTATTTATTTTTCTGAATAGAGTAACAAAATTGTATTAATTTTCGGTAGAATAATGTTATAAATAATTTTCGAATAAAAATGATTATGCATTAAAAGTTAAATTATTAAAGTTATACAAATATAGAATATTTATTTTTAAAATTGAACTAGATTTTTAAGGTTTCAAACAATTGTATTATTCAATTTTAATGAAAATGTGATTTATTTAAATTCTGTTTTCATTTAGAGCTAACAATTTTCTTAATTTGATTCAATAAATTCTTGTTAAATCTACCGAATAGAATATAATAATTCTTGGAATAATGTTTTAGTGAAAATATTCATTCTTATATTTATTATTTGTGTTTTGAAATTACAACGATGGAAAGATATATCTTTTTTTAATTTTATTATTTTTTAAATTTAATATTTAACTGATTTAAATACATATATTTTACTTTTAATTAATTTAATTCAATAAAGTTTATCAGAATGAACAATAATATGTATGAAAAACACGTTTTATTTATTTTTTTGTAATAAATAAAATTTATAATTAAATTTCTCAGTAACAATTTTAATTCAACAACGTTAAAATGATGATAATTAATTTGTAATAATTTATTGACAAAATAAAAAATTATCAAATTCTATTTGAGTTCTATATAACTTTTAATTAAAAAAATCGTTTCTAAGAAAACATGTCGATAAGAAATCCATATAATAAATCAGTAATAAACTAAAGATATATAAAGTAAAATTTTATAATTACTTTTCTGTACAAAAAATAAAATAAAATTTTCTTTAATAAATGTGTGTACGTATGTATTTGTAAATAAATGATGAAATAACTTGTACCGTGAAATTAAAAAAAGTAGATTAATAAAGGAGAATGAAAAATATGCGGAGAAAAAGTTCTATACACAATGCAGTAAATAGGTACGATAACTGTTTAACCTTCAACAACACTGCGATTACACTATAAAATGAAGACAAATTCGTAGAATACACCGCACTTTAATTATTTCAAGACCGGTGGGAACAACGATCCAGACATGGAGTATGTAAGAATATATATATATATATATATGTATGTACACATGTCTGAAATCTTTTAATAAGTTTATATATTGTGTATGTATATATATATATATATATATATATATATATATATATATATATATATATATATCATATGTATATACTTAGAAGACCTCTGGTACAATATTGTGTATAATAATTTATACGCGACCTTACTTAAGCGAATGTCTTGCTAAGTAACAATAAGAAATAGCAGTGTTGTCATTTACTAATTAGATTCTATTAAATGAACCACAGTGCCAGCGAAGTTCGCCAGAATGAACGCTTTCAATGCCACTATATAGTGAAGTGAAGCGAACAGTATTTGGTACAGCGGTGCCAACATCTCTTACAAATATAAATGCTTATGAAATTAAGATATATGATGTTAGATTCGGTCGAGATTCGTTTAAGTTAACGGTTGATAGATTAACTCATTAAAAAAATTAATAAAGTGAAAAGGCTATATTTGAAAATTAATGTTCCCTGTTTTTATTACTACTTTTCTTTCTTTCTGCCAATATCAATTCGAGTGTAGATACAAAAAAAAATAAGTTGGGAAAATCAATAAAAAATATTGTTAAAAAGGAGAATTTGGTTAGTAAGAGATTTTAAAAACTAAATTAATTTTGTAAAAAATTTTACCAATTAAAAATATGTTTGTTAATTCTCTGGATCTAAATCATAATGATGTTCAAAACTTAAGTAAAAAATATGGATATATAATTTGTATAAATTAGACTATTTAATCATTTTCCAGATCAACACAAATTGTAAGGATGTTTTCTATGAATGGCTTTATAGAGAAAACCATGCACTTTAAAATATTAACAATTTTTTAATAAACAATGAAAATTTACACAAATGAATTTTAACCCCAACACCACAATAATTTAAAGTGTTCAATAATCACTTATTGTTCACTTATTTATAATTATATAATTTATAATTATATCGGCTGATGCATTTCGATGGCAACGCCATTATCGTCAGAGCTTTTCTCTCTGTGTGAATCAGCCATAGTTCCAAAACAACCAATAAACATTAAAAATTTAAATCAAAAATGAATCTTAAGGCAGTGAATTCAGAGGTATTTATAATTAATTAAAATATTTTATTAACGGTTATTTTATTATAATAAAGAATTCTTTTTTTAATGCACACATTTTAAAAATTATCCATCAATATATTACATTATATAACTATGTCTTATACATATATATATATATATATATATATATATATATATATATATATATATTTCCTGAACAATAAATATTTGGCTTCACATTGAGTTATTTTCAATATTGGAATGTTATAAACAATGAAGTAACTCTCAAGAGAATCCTCAAACATAAGTAAATTTATATATATATATATATATATATATATATATATATATATATATATATATATATATATATATATACTTACGAACATTCATATGTACACAAGAATGATTGTATGTATTTATCTTTATACATGTAAAAGTGAATTTTCGCAAACAAAATCGAGCATTTCGATACAGAAACAACAAACCTAACAACATCGCGTACATTGTACATTTCATCCTGTTCTCGAACTGTGCCAACTTCAGTCCGCAGCATTTGAAATATTCCGAACACGTCCGGTATGTTGTTTTACGTTTTGCTGCTTCATAAATATATACGCGCTTCTGTTAGTAAATTCTCAAGATTAAAACGTCATCATACGTCAAGTCAGGAAATACGGTAGTACGGACTTTACGGCGAAAATATGTTGTTTCGTTTTTCTAAATGCATCTTATGCATCCGGTTTTACAAATAGGACATTATGTGAACTTTTTACTTTTTAAACATTGTAGTCCATTTACTAGAAATTTCAATGAAATGGATTTGACACCAATTCATGAAGAATAGGAATTATGTCAAATATTTTCATATCAACTTTTGTAATTGTATGATTCCCATTTATTTTTTTTATATACTTTAGAATTTAGTTATGTTAAATATTCAGTGATTATTATTTTAATAAATTATATATATATATATATATATATATATATATATATGTACATTAATTAAATTTTATATTTGTTTTCAAATACTATATTTATTATTTAAAATCCAGACATCAAACATACATTAAAATCTAAAAAATTTAATAAATCTTGTCACAATTTTTTTTAGCTGTGATTTCATAATTATAATTAGTATACACAAACAAAATATTGTAAAATATGTATTAAAAACATTATATACACATTATTCATTAAAAAATATTTAATTAAAAGTGAAAATATTTTTACATGATTCTTTGAAAATGTTTAAAATATTTATTTATATATATATATATATATATATATATATATATATATATATATATTTGTACATATAAATATTTTAAATATAAAGCTTTTTGCTAAATATTTTATAAATTTAGCTTGTATAATATATATATATATATATAAATAACAAAAATTTTGAAATGAAATTTATTCTTTTATAATACGTAAAGTGAATAAAATAAATGTAAAAATAATTGTTAATTTAATTAACAGAAAACTTTTCATATTATTTTATATAATATTAAATAATTTACTTGAAGTAATGAAACTGTTAGTGATTTCAACTTCAATAAAGAAATTAAATACATTACTGACAAACATATACAGCGATAATAAAACATAATTGAATAACATAAACGTAGTTGTTTACTTTTACAATAATGTTCGAAATTAATTCATGTATATTTTTGTAATTAAAGTATATATAGCAAAGAATTCACATTTTCTAAAAAATATTTTTACTGGTTTATATAATATTGTCTTAGAATATTATAGATAATGAAATATATCAATAAAAAATTAATATTTCAATGTTTTAATATAAGATCTTAAATGGAAAGTTAACATTTATTCATAATAAAATATTATTATTCATTAGTAAATAAATTCATAATTCGTAAGGTATTATTATAAGTACACTTGTATGTGTAGCAAAACTGTATTTTAAAATATATACAATGTAATTCGTAATATATTTTCGTGACATTAACATGAATTTCAGAAGTGTTATAACATTTAGAACCTGTGGTAATAACAATTATGTAAGCGATAAAATGATGAGAGTATAAAACGTTAAAACTGTGTAGTAAATTTAACGAAAAGTTCTTTAACTAACGGTATGTGTATTTGCAAAATTTAATGGTTCGCACAAAGAATAACGTTTCCACTATCAGACAGTAGATGACAATCTCTTTAGAATGAATGTTCATTCTATGAGTAACATTTTTTTTTTATAACGAAACTAATTAAACGATAAGAAAGACGTGCCAAGTATCTTCATAAAATCTATAATTACTACTTGTGAAATGAATACGTTATTATTCTGAGAATATCAAAATATCTGTCAGTTGTTATATCTAAGTTCAAATATACTTAAGATTACATGCACACAGAATTGTAATAAAATATTATACTAAAAAATACAACTTGTTAAATATATTATAGGGTTAAATATATATAATGAATTTTTAACATTAAAATTATTTATAACAAATAGTTAATTTCTTATATATATATATATATATATATATATATATATATATATATATAGAGAGAGAGAGAGAGAGAGAGAAAGAGAAAAAATTTGATATGACATATATATATATATATATATATATATATATATATATATGTGTGTGTGTGTGTGTGTGTGATATAAAATTTTCTATAGAATGAATAAAATGTCTGAACAAGGATTAAAATAATGTTCAGTAGAACGAATTAATTAATACACTACAACAAAAATGAGTGGTAATCATTTGGGACTTTTCAGAATCATATACGTTGAAATGACAGCAGAAACAAACAGAATACCTACCGTTATATTATTTGTACATAATTAAATTAAGTATTACAATGTCGTTGTCCGACTGGTACTATGCGGGCAGCTATAATTACATTTCCATGAGTGTAAGACAATAACGTCGAGTTACAAGGATACATATACATTAAGGGTAGAATAAACCCGAGTCGAGACTAATTATTTTCGATTGAGAATTATGTGTTGGTACGAATGAAGCTGTTGTTAAAAATTATGTGTAAGCATAACATTAAATATAAATCGGCTCGTTACGTTGTACCGTCCGTGTCGCCTCAAAAGACAAGCGAACGAATCATGATAGAGCGCCATCCAGTCAGTTCTGTTACTCTTAGGAATTGTCTCACTCCACGCGATACAGCGAATCATTATCTGTAATTAATTGTCTTGCGCGGTTGATGTCTCAATGAAGACAAAAGCTCCGTAAGGATACAGGAGTAGATGAGGAATGGAGGCTGTTGGGATATGCGCGGTGGGTCGAGGGTTTTTAGGGTAGACATTGGGCGAACGAGCAGATCAGAACATGCAGGGTGGCAGTGTATGAGAATACAGCGAACAACTACGCAAAACTTTCTGATATGAAAATTCCTCGGCAGAACGCGTAAGGAAGGGGACAAATGGCGAACGGACAAAACGATGAAGGAATCCGAAATAAATTTGTCGACGAGAATGAGTTGTGTGTGAGCGTGTTGAACAGAAACGTTGACGTTGTCATTGGACAATGGTTCTTGTCAACGTTTATATATATATATATATATATATATATATATATATATATATATACACATGTATGTATGCATGTATATAAAATACTACTATATATTAATAAGTTCTTGCAATACTTTACGTAAATAAAGTGCATTTTTTTAAAAAAATGAATAAAGAAATTATTTACTACGCATTTTATTACGATTTTAAAGTGAAAGATTAAATGACATAAAATTAATTTCATTTCTACTTTAAAAAAAAATCCGAAAAATTGTCAAGAGTAATAATTCTATAGCATGTATATATGTATATATATATATATATATATATATATATATATATATATATATATATATATATATTACGTTCCTTTGTATATGATTAAAAATAGAATTACAAAAAAAATCTTTTCCACTCAGAGTGACTAGACATTTTTAATATTTTTCTTGCGGCACATTATTTGTCACAATGATGACATTCGCAGTAGCACCCCTTTCTCCCGAACACGTCTCCAGATGAGCATATCCTATACTTAACCCTCAGTTGAGACCGCACAAACCATCACCATACCACACACAGCTGCATACTTGTGTAATTGAAATGATTCATTTATCATGGTGACATGGTCTTTTATTCGCGTATCGCCATTGTGGCAAGTTATGTGTTATGTCCCGTTATTGCCTTTACCCACTACCTCTCCTGTACGTCAACTACTTCGTGATCAAATAACAGGAAGTTGATGTTTCGCTGCTGATGATGGCTCCGAGATGGGAAATATCAAAGTGTGTAATCGTGACTTGAAGAGCTTATGTCGAGTTCAAATGTAAGTGCTGAAGTTATTTTAGATGTTAAGTATGAGAAAAGTAGATTGTGGTGTCAATGGTATTTTGTTATTTGGCTCAGATGTCAGTTTTTTTTTAAAAAAAAAGATTATTAGTAGCTTAAAATGTACGCATGAAAAAAATATGTTAGAAATAAAATAAATGATTTAGTATCAGAAAGTATACAAATAATGAGAAATATTATTTCAGGGCTTCAAATAACAAAATATACAAACATTATAAAACATTACAAAATAACCAATATTTGAAAAACTGAACATGCAATTTACCTGGAATATTTCTTCACGAGAATTAACATTTAAAATTAATTCCTTTTAATAAGAATTAAATATTTGAAAAAAACAAATAAAAATATATCTATAAAAGATCACGTGCCAATAACTTTCGTATTGCTTCTAGTTCATTCAAATTTACTACAAGTTCCAACATGTAATATACTTAACCTAACAATGTTCAGTTCAATTCAATAAACTATTGAAATGGTTTCTTAAAATGAATTTTACAATATAGGTCATACATGTTCTTTTATTAGAAATGCAACTGAATAATGCGTTCTTGAAAACCTTGTTAAATTTTATAAATTATATATATTTATCTAATATCTGAATAAATTGTATGTATAAATTTGTTTACTTTTTTATTTGGTTTCAGGAGTTTAAAAATAAGATAGTTATATAAAATAAAATATTTTTTCTTTTTATAAATAATTCTTGGCAGAGAATTATACTTAAAAAAGTATATTTCTTAAATTATACAATCCATATAATTAAATATGATAATATTTTTTATATTTACAAAATTTTTCTTCTACATATTTTGTAAATAACTTATTGGATAAGTATACGAGTAGATAATCTGATAAAATATTTAATTTTTAATCAGTATTATCGATTTTATTTTTTTTAAACTATAAAGAATATATTATACATTTTTCATATAATATTTAATTTTATAATCTTATTACCAGAAATTATTTTATGAGTAATGCAAATAAATATTTTAAATTATTTTTTTATTATTACTTATTTTGATACAAATTTATTATATATAATTAAAATAATTAAATCATTATTCAATGTAAATTTTCAAAAATATTAATAATGTCAAAATAAATTAAAAACTTTATAATATTAACTTATATATTTTCTAATACAACATATGTAATAAAATTCATATTCTAATATAATAAAACCCATATAAAATAAAATTTCAACGTATGTAAAATGTATAAATAAATAACAACACAAATAACGTCACACGGTTTCTACTTTTAAGTTAGTAGTTTTTCTTGAAAAAATGTTTCTACTATATCGCAACAATATTTTATTGTATACAAAAACACATATTGTTTGTAACAAATGTCAGTTCACACACAAAAAATACAAAAAACAACATAAAACCCTTTTAGAAGCACACAATCCGTGTTCCACATACTAAAATGTATATATATGTGTGTATGTATATATATATATATATATATATATATATATATATATATATACATACACATATATATATACACTAGTGGGTGTGTTTGTGTACGTGTGCACGCATACCTGCGTAAAGTTAAATCATAGCAATATACAACAAGAAATGAACAAAGTGACTGGACGACTGTATACAAAATGTGTTTTTAATATTTCGATAAGGACTGAATTTGTACCATATTTAATTTTCAACTCAATTATATATAAATTAGTAGAAATTCGTGCGGTGCGTGCCGCTCGAGCGTCTTTGACGCGATGTATAAGCTGGTCTCATTATATGAAATTGAGACGTATAAAAGTAAATTGCTTTTTAAGAAAAACGATTTTACGAGCAAGATGCTTTTGTGTTGCCGCTGTAAGTAATAATTGAACGTTTTAATTAATTACCATTGAACCAACTGAATTAACTTCAGAGTCGTCTAAAAGGAATGTTATTTCACTGTTCTGTAATGAAAATGATTTACTTGCACACTTATATCTTAATTAATAACAACTAACATTCGCTTAGTGAAATTTATATTTATTGTACAATGCAGAAAGCTGTTACAATAAATCTTTATAATGATTCACGTACGACGTTTTATATATTTACACACAATCGAGATTTGAAATTTCTCTTTGAAATAAATCGTTATAATTCCATAAACACTTATATATATACATATATATATATATATATATATATATATATATATATATATATATATATATATATATATATACAATACCAGTATTAAATAAAATCCATATGAAATATTTAAATACAAGGTTTTTTGGTTAAAAATAGTACTAATTATGCATATTGTTTGAAAATACACAATGTTTACTATATCAAAGTAGTATGGATATATGAAAACATTTACAGTATATATATATATATATATATATATGTAAACATCAAGTGTAAACATTACCTGTATGATGTATATTTATTTGCGTGTAGATAAATAAAATTTTAACACGATCGATTTTTCTAAACATAATTTACATCTCTGATTATAATAATTATTATAACTATTTTTATGATATTATATATATATATATATATATATATATATATATATATATATATATATATATATATAATTTTGTATTTAATTTTTAATACTATTTATAACATAATTTTCATAATAAAATTATAAAAAATGATATTTATTAATAGTATTATAGTTGTTATACATTTAAAAAATACCTTGTGATTTATTATATAGCATTTTAATTGTTTGAAGTGTTTACAAATCGTTCTGAAAATTGTCTTTAAATTCGTTTTATTTTTATTTTTAATTAGTAAAGAAATTAAATTGATTATGTGAGTAAAAACGTTGATATTTTTAAAATAATTTTTCAATTTCGAAAAATAGGTCAGAAAGTAAAGCTTTATTTGATTTTTAATTGAACTATATATGAAGAGATTGCAGAAAAACGATCAAAGTTCAATTTTAATAGAATTTTAAGTGAACCGTGATAAATTAAGTCCGCGTTCATATTTTATCGCGAAATGTCGTTCTATGTTATTAGAAAATAATGTTGAAAATTTATAGACATTGGATAAAATATTTCAGTTATAATGACTGGTTGAAAATCAATATCAATTCATAGAATATTTTTTTAGTTTCAGTTACTCTGATAATTTATTCATTAAACATTTTGAGTAAGATATTTATATAATAAAATATTTAACATATAAATTATTTTAAAATAAATAGTACAAATAATAAATTTGAGTATGTCTTTAAGATAATTAAAAAAATAAATTTTAGTTTGTGTATTTATTTACAATTAAATAATTCAGGTTTCTATTAACAATAATTCATGATACTTTTGTATTCTTTAATAAAATACTAATAAATGTTGTAAACATAAATATATAAATAATTAATATAAAAATAGTTTTGAGAAAAACATATCATTTTTTTTAAAAAAAAAACAAACAAAAATATTAATCATATTTGAGTCTTTAATAAGAGCCACAGTAAAAATGAAATATTTTTGTAATAAAAATAAACCGTCTTAGTAATCAAACAATAATCTTTTCAATGCTTAGTCATCCATCTTCACAAATGTCTGTCCGTCATCACTGTTATAAAATCGTTAATCAAACAGAATTCAATATATTGATAATGTAATACGTTTCGTTCTATAAACATAATATTAATTTAGTATATTAAAGTTTAGTCGTTTTATGTGACCACAATTATCATTATAGATATTATACATATATATATATATATATATATATATATACATATACATATATATATATATATATATATATATATATATATATATATATATACGAATGTGTATATGTGTATAATGAGAATTTGTAATTGAATACAGAACTGATTAAAAAGAACAATTAAAATAAAAGAACGAGTTATTTGTTCAAATGGCTTATGAATCAATAAATTATAAATTTATTTAAATTGTTGGAATCAATTAAACAAATACGTTCGACGAAAAATTTAAAACAATAGCGTCAAAATGTCACGGTTAGATGTTCAATTTACCATCAGCAATGGTAGCATTGCGAATGATTGAAACAATATTCTGACTGATTGATTGATACCGAGGGGTGACTATGGCAGTTAATATGGCGGCTAATAACTAATTACTTCAGTGCAATGTGACGTAGGCGCGCTATTGCATGACGTCCGTCTGTACCAATGGCACATATATATATATATATATATATATATATATATATATATATATATGTATGTGTGTGTGTGTGTGTGTGTGTGTGTGTAGACGATCTTTGTATGCGTGTGGATGTACGTTCATAGATGATGGTGGAAGCGCCGGGTAATGCATCAACGGTATGATTCATGATTTAATTATTGGATTACCTATGCAGCACAAATAGGTGCGACTGGAGGTACTTTCGTATGAGTTCCTGATACGTTTTAATATAAATTTGTTGACAGAAACAACAAATGTGACATTAATAATATTGTAATTAATGTACTGACTAATTTTGATACCAAATGTAAATATTTCAATTTAATATAGTTTCAATATAAATTGTTTCGTAGATAAACGTATAAATGTTTATAATAGTGACGTGTTCCAAAACTGATACGAACCGAATTAAATAATGCTATTATTACATGACCGAATAACAGATATAACAGATATTTTATATAAATTTCTAGAACTTTTTAACAAGTATTTTTTGAAATATATGAAAAAGTAAATGATATATTTATGACATATGTATGTGTATTGATGGTTTTTAATAATATATAAAGACTGAATAAGAATATCGAATCATAGTTATTATGGGAAAATGAATCATAATGAAGAATATTAACGATTCGTTTTATATTGTGGCTGACTCATTTTTTCATAAATGAATCACTTTTTAACAAAGCAAGATTTTATAACGTTGTTAGTAATCGATTTTTCTCATTAATTTTTTACTAATATGTATATAGGCTAGAAATATAGTCAGAATTAAATTACAAAACTTGATTCAAGTATATAAATAATATATCACTGCATTTTAAAGACAATTACATAGATATGAAAATGTGTATTAGTAAAAATTGAATAAAGAGTGATTATTGAATATCTATATTTATAGTGTTTAAAAATGACTCAAAAATAAGCAAGGTATTATATCGAATAGTTATATATATATATATATATATATATATATATATATATATATATATATATATATATATGGGTATATTAAATATTAGAATATATATATATAGAATCGTTCGACGTGAAAATGTGACAAAGAAAGTCGTTTTATTGATATTTTGATATGAAAAAGGTGATTCATTTTAGATGTCATTTTATAATATTATGAAATATTATATATATATATATATATATATATATATATATATATATATATATATATAAATACAAAGTACCTGCATTTATATATTTCAAAGTTTAAGAAAACTTGTATATTTTATATCATTTCATGTATATATTAAATAAAAAAAATACATTTAGTTAATAAAATGTAATAAAGTAAATATATAATTTTATTAATAAAAATTCTATCTGTGCATTTGTATATACGTATTTGTTTAATGGAAAATAATATTTGTTGACAAAATGAAATATTTTTTATTTATTCAATCTGTAAAAACATATTTTTCATTATTCTCTGTATATCATACGTATGGTAGACAATTAAATTTTTATTTAAAAATATCAGTACGAATTTTTTGATAATGAGAAATCATTTAAGGAAAGAGATTCTTTGAATAAAGCATAAAAAATATAACTTAATATATATGTAAATATTTAAATGAACATGAACAAATTTCTATTAGAGCAAAAACAGATCTTCAAGTTTCAGCAAGACATTTAAAGTAACTATTAATAAATTCATACGAATATGATTTTATTTCGTGTTGCAATAAAAATGAAAAAGTATGATATAAAATTCAAGATATAGTTACAGTTAAAAAAGAAATAAATAAACGTGTGACTTTTTAAGAATATGTAAATGAGAAAAAACCTTCATCAATTATATTTTTTGATAAAGTTATACACCGAATTGAGTAAATAATTAATGAATTCCATATATTCATTAAACGCTAAAAAATATACATATTATTAACCGAAATGAAAAAAAGTCCAGACGTAATATATATGTGTTTATGATGAGAAATAGGTAGGGCAAGGTGACATTTATGACTGATTATCTTGGCATGGGGGCTACGTGAAGGGTGTGTAATATTACAATATTGAGGTATGGTTAACAATGTTGAACACGCAACAGATTAAGAATATCAGTACATTCGTAATTTCGTTTTAATGTTTTCGTCGATATATTAGAAATATGATGTGGAAATATGCGAGTTAATATATATTACATTTCTTTATTTATTAGGAAATGCAAGGAAACATTTTCAACTATAGTAAAAAAATCACATTGTGTTTATTTTTACGTAGATTAATATAATATAAATTATTTATAATCAAATAACGAAAAAGATTATTTTTTTCATAAAATACGTCATTAATATGAAAACTATTTTACTGCAAATAAAATAAAAAAAATAATTAAGATAAGTTTAAGATATTATCTAGTTATATATATACTTTATATAATTTTCGAGTTTATATATTGTTAGGGCAATATATTTGTAGTTTATGTATTACAAAATATATATTAAAAGGTTTTATACAAAGTAACAATTTTAGTTCGTCAAAGTTCTTGTTTGAGAAAAAGTCAAATAAAAAGAAAAATTTATTGCAACATGATATTACAATATATCGTGTAATAAGGATGTGGATAAGAACTAACTTATAATGAAATGTTATATAACAGATAAACAATAAAAAAGAGTTATTGGTTAAATCAAGAATTTTTTATTAAATCTTTGGGGAAAACAACAAAATTTATTTGACATCAACTATTAACATTTATTATTTACTAATATTTATTATTTTCTATATTTATTTTGTATAAATTATCTACAATATTATTATGTAATGAAGTAAATTTTACTAAACTAATTTTAAAGAATATACCAAATAATTTTCATTTTCTTAAATAAATAACACGTTTAGATGATTTCCAAAATTTTGTTTGTGTTTTTCTTTACAGAAGTAAAGTTTATTTATAAACTAATTAGTTTATCTAATCGATTAAATAACTTATATCGCACTGAATTAATTTTCATTGTGAGTGGATAGTAAATATTTATATATAAAATCGAAAAATCATTTGATGAAATTATTTCATCATGACCGATTAATTTTTTTTTAATCAGTAAATGTGGTATCTAATATTAATCTCTAATGTTTTAAATAATTAATTTCAAATAATACAATACATTAAATTACCAAGAGTATATAATTTTCAATATATTTTTAATGATTATTAGATTTAAAAATGAATATTTATTTAATATTTCAAGCAAAGAAATATCTAATTTGACAATATTTAATGCCTACAAAGAAAATAATAGATCAATAAATATTAATAACATGAGTTATGGAAAGAATAAATTGAAATAATGAAATGTTGAATTAATAAAATTCATCCAAAATAACGTAAAAAGTTGGAAATGAAAAAGTCAAAAGTGATATGGAATACAATAGCAGTATAAAAAAATTATATATATATATATATATATATTATATATATATATATATATATATATATATATATATATATATATATATATATATATATATATGTTACTATAGCACATGAATAAGTTTTTTTTCCACATAATCCAAAAATTGAACACAAGCCAAGAACAATCTTATTATTTTTGTTCATTAATCCAGTAAACAAAAATTATAAAACAGATATACTTTTAACATGGATAATATCTTGAAATTAATTTTCTTTTACTTTCTTAGAAATACATTTAGATCTTATATCTTGTGATATTTATAATTGTACTATAAAAAATTAATGGATTTTCGTAATATAATCACGAAAAAAATATCATCCATATGACAAGATAGAATTAATGTCGAGATAATACAACACATTTTATTTGTAATGTTATTAATGTATTCTCCAATAATAAGTTGTCAAATATATAACATACATTTTTCATATACAATGACATTGATTTTTTTATCTCTAGTGTAAAAGATAATATCTCACTATACAAAATAAATATACTTTTATATGTCAAAAAATTAACGAGATGGTTTTTTTTAACAAAATAAATTAAATTAAGGTATAATGATCATATATATATATATATATATATATATATATATATATATATATATATATATATATATAATCGTTTTATTGTAATACAATTAATTATATGTATTTAATTTTTAAGATATTTACGTAGTTATATATAAATTATTCATGTTCAAAGTTCTCATAAATATTTTTTATTATTATTCGAAAAGTTTTAAGATATAAAATATCATTTTAGCTGATATACAAAAGTTTCTTAATGTCAGTTATGTATAAGTTTATTTTCAAGGAAATTATGTCTATAACACTATAAATTACTTATTTATGTGTTAAAACGAATTAAACTTATTATTGACAGTAATATTTTCCAAACTAGTAATACACATAATGAATAAGTAGTATTAATATGAAATATCGTTAATATTCTATTTCAATATATATATATATATATATATATATATATATATATATATATATATAAGAATGTATATGTATTATAAAAAAAATAATCACAATGAAAGCTCAACAAGTATTCAATATAATATTTTCTTTAATGAAAGACGACGTACATGAGTTAGGATTCAAACTTATTATATATTGGTCAATGATACGTCACGTTAACGATTTATGTACGAAGCTTTTAAAGCTTCATGGCTATTAGCTGTCTTATTGAGTATTGATTAGATGCTAGCTCGAAAAGATTTCAAGTAAAATATGGTATTTTACAGCATTTCTCTAAAATATCATATATCTTTTTTAAGATTTCATATTGGTTAGTATTTGGTGTGAAATTTAATAAAATTAAGCGAATTTTAATAAAATTACTTTTCAAAAATTATTAAATAAAGATCTGAATAAAATGATTTAACATTTTTTAAATAAATATATTTGAGATTGATATTTTCATATAATTAGAGGTTCGTTTAAAATTAGAATTTATATTAATAAATATTATTTTAGTCTTGTTTAAAATTATAAATCATTATTGAATATTATTTTGTTCGAAAAATGTAATTTCATATCCTAACATATATTGAAAAATGATTCAGAAAATGAAACAATAAATAGTTAAAAATTAAATCTTTAAATATTTTTTCTATTTTTAAAATGACATGTTTTTAATTATATTTACTGTTTAATATAGTTATAAAAATCGTATTTATACTTTTTACACAAATTATCATCGTTGATAATGTTTCATGTTTGATACATTCTCATGTTTGTTTCTGTCATGATTTTTTTCATGCCTTATTTCATACGAAGCAAATGACAGAAAACAGAATAACCTGATCGTGGATGTCAAAATCATTTTATCAAATATAACGAACAAAAACATACCACATATTCCACCCTTGTTATTTATATTGATACATGATACCAGACATAAAATCGTTTGACATGCACTGTAGAGTGCATTGTACTTTAAATGTATATAGGTGATTAGTCATTAGTGTAACTCTATACGTATTCAAAAGGTAACGAGCATGGATAGAAAAGTGGGTATGGGGTAAAATGAACGTCAGTACAATGGGTAGGTGTCAGGTAGACATGTCGTAGTTACCATGGTATCTTTAACTATAGTACGTGTTAAAATCAAACGTGGTATAGTTTAAACGTTATTGTATGTTGTAACATTTTGCACATTATTTATATATACGTGTGTGTGTGTGTGTATGTGTATGTGTATATATATATATATATATATATATATATACAGTTTGTACAATTGCTATCTACAATCTTTAATTATTTATAATATATTGCTTTGATTTGTCTCTTCAAAATGATTTAATTTTTTAAAAAGAAAATGTTATTATGAGTTCAATTTATAAAAATGAGATTAAGAAAAAAATAATTTAAAGTTTACAGCTTTGTAAACTGTAAATAAATGATTTTTGAACAAAAGTTAAAAAGATATAATAATTGAACATTATATTATATGAATATTTTTGAATACTCAGAATATTCTATATTTTCTCTATAATAAATAAGTGTAAAAAAACTTTTGTAAAAGTCTATGATTAAATATGATTATGAGAATATATTGTAAGATATATTTTTTTATTTCATTGATTAACTAGAATTTTGATCTTTGAGTTTAATTATTAATTATAAAATGTTCTTAATGGGATTTTGAAATTGTCGAATTTGTTATAATAACGAATGAAAAATAATTTATAAAAGAGTTAAATATTTGAATTTTTTGTTGAATAGCTAAAATAAAAAATAATATTATGACTACTGGTTCAATACTGTGAATATATTTTTTTACAAATTAACCAAATTTGTAAAAAAAACATTACGGTCAATGGTGATTTTTTAAAAAAAGTATTTCGATTCGAGATGATATATAGAGCAATCTGTATTGCATAATCACTATTCTATGTAAAAATATAATATGAATTAATATATAACTTTGATATACAATACTTTCTTAACAATACATAGTTAAATATTTATATATATATATATATATATATATATATATATATATATATATAAGAAATATAGATTTCAAAATAAGGCTATTTTATTGTGATATAAATTGATTGGAATGCAGCCGAATAACTTTTTATATTTTTGTAGAGAATATTATTAAGTTTATAACAGTATTCTTTCTATGTTTTCTTGGAATACAGTTAAATTATTCAAAACGTTGAAAACATGACGTAGGCATAAAATGGAATTATATGGACATATATGAAAAACTTTTAATAAACATACATTATGGAAAATAAATTCGATAGTAAAAACTAAATGTGTCAAAGTAATACAAGTTTACAACTTTCTTTTATATTTTAAAAGTGTTTTTATTAACGTGATAATATGATACGAAAATACTATGAGCATAAAGTATTATTAAACATAGTTGTTTTAAATAAGTTATGAGCAGTTTCGTCACATTAAATTAAAAATATATGCTTATATTTTTGATACGTATGAACACATGTGTTGTACTAGTTACAATGTACTTATACACACTTTATATATATATATATATATATATATATATATATATATATATATATGTATAATTGTGTAAGTAATTTAAATTTTAACGTTTTGTTTTTGTGTAATTATCTATGACATTTGAATTTAAAATAATCTCCAGGTTAATAATATGTTTAATTTTATATTTATTTTATAAAATATAAAATAAACTACGGTATAAAAATAAATTAAATATTATATGTTAAAATGAAGTAAATTTTAAATAGAATATTAAATTCCATGAATATAATGTTTTATAAAAATAATATTAAGTTTTCTTGTAATATATTAATTCGATGAAAAAAAATCTTTTTTGAATGAAATTATTAGATTTTACATTAAAAAAAATTGTAGTATATTTTTCGGTCTAGTCTATTTCTGATAATATGTATAAAAGAAGGTAATTCTGATGGCCATCATTTTAGCAGATTTAAGAATATCACGTAAGAAAATGACGGTATGGCAATTGGTATGGTATTTTACATCACACACACATATAAATATGTATATATATATATATATATACTGTGTATGATTTATAAATATGTATGATATATGTAAATATAATGTATAAGTCTAAAAATAGCATTTGTGATAATTTTCTAATAAACGAATTTATCTTTAATAAACAAACTTTGTGTACACATTATATAAAATACAAATTGTTATATTTAACGACGTATTAACAATCTACAATTATGACACATATTAAATAGATCACCATATAACTTGAAGGTAATTTCTAGCTGGCTATATCTACTATCATAAAACAACATATCCTTTTGTAAAATGTTATTCATAGATGAACAAGCAGTACGTACATCGTTAACCTCTGCATTTGGTTTCAAACGTCGGCCTTGTTTTGTAGCGACTACCAGGAGAGCTTTTACTGATGCTAACAAATGAACTATGTTATTAAAAAGCAACTGAAAATTTCTAGACAATAGATATATGAACACAAACACACATACATACATACATACATACATACATACATATTATATATATATATATATATATATATATATATAAATGTTCGGATATAATGTACATTTCTGAAGTATTTTTATAATATTGAACACTTTTTAAATAAGTGTGATATTAGAACCATAAAATTATAAAAAGAAATATATGACGTTTTGAAAGTGAATAGTCTAGTTTAATTAATTTACAAATCACTTCAAAAGATTACAACTATTGAAGAGTAATATCAACATAAAGTGGAGAGGTTTGCATCGACTTTGCACAGCAACAAGTCTTTCAACTCAAACACTCTTACCATGTACGACGCGCTTCTCGTAGTGCGCGAACCGCAAGTAAGCGTACAAGCAAATGGCAAACGGAAGTGATGGTGTCGAGAAAGTTCAGAAAAGTAAGAAAATAAAAGTCCATCGTGTATACTTTACACGATGGAGCGGTTAAGACTCGAGTATAAAGTTTGAGACTTATATATTTTTACTGAGCATAGTAATTATATTAAAATATTACGTAGGGCAGGAAGCGTACATTGCTGGGTCAATATTGACAACGTGTGGAAAAATAATTAAATGTAAAGTAATTAAAATAGATAGTTATTAACTTGACTATAAATGCATGTATATATATATATATATATATATATATATATATATATATATATATATATTTGTTTAATAAGATTATTTAATTATGATATTAGTACAAATATAAAAAGATAATTACATTTGAGCAGTTTAGATTCTCTACTTTTGTTATAATATTTAATTCTTCTAATTTTCTAATAATAATATTTTTATTTAAGAATAAATAAAATATAAATATTTATAAAATGCTATAAAAAAATTAAAAAGTACTATTTTCATTTCTTCAATATTTTCATTAAATTAGAGGATCTATAAATCCCAAAAATTAGGTTACTAATCTATCAACTGTACTTTAATTACTATTAATTAAAAATTACGTTTTTAATTTTTGAACAAAAAATAAAGAGTATTTTAAAAATAATTTTATATTTTTTCATAAATGTGTTTGTAAAAAATAATAATTTGAATTATTTCTTTAATTATTAAATTTATACATTATAATTAATTTGGTTAAATAATTTTTTTTTTAATATTAAAAAATATTTAAATTCTCTGAATTTTAGTACAGGTAGATGAAAATAAAGACAGATTTACATATTTGAAATATTACAAAAAATAGTAAAAATATGTAATATTTATTGAGAAAAAAGTGTGAATGATATATATATATATATATATATATATATATATATATATATATAAATTCGATTA
The DNA here is from genome assembly GCA_029203775.1 of Neoneuromus ignobilis. NCBI lineage: Eukaryota > Metazoa > Arthropoda > Insecta > Megaloptera > Corydalidae > Neoneuromus > Neoneuromus ignobilis. Next base: position 12,998,834 of record CP092094.1, on the reverse strand, counting down.
AATTAAATATAAAAATATCTAATAAAATACTACAAAATCAAACATTTCATTGCAATTTTCTCATATTATTAAAACCCATATTTAATAAGTAATAAATATTGTTCTTAATTTATAACAGTGATAATATAAGAGGATTAAAGAAAAGATGGTTATTAATGGAGTGGGTATTAAAAATGTATAGAAAGGAAAAACAGTTTAATAGCAACGGATGTACCAAAAGAGAAGTTTTATGTATTCATAAATACATGTTATGTGAAAATATTAAGTATTATAAGTAATTATCTTAAGGGTGTTGAATATATAAGGGGAAGTTAATATACTTTACAGTGAATTACTTTAATAATTGTACGGTTTAAGTTTGTCGTAATGGCCATTTGTAAAAATAATGAAGTTGAATTTTTAAACCGGTATTATCATGTCTTAACGTATCATTATAAAAAATGTTCAGGAAAAATAGTCTGTTTTATATGTGTTCAGTGAAAGAATAAAATAATTTGTTTAATAGAAATATTAATTCATTTATAAATATTTAATAATGTAGTATGTCATATTATGAAAATTTAAAAATTTATAAAATAGAATAATTAGACATTTAAAATGATAGTAACATAAATTAGAGATAAACATTAACAATTCATCTCGTAGTAAAATATCATATAAGAATAAAATTAATCATATAAATTATTAACTGATAAGAAATTTGATATAAAACTTACATTGTAGTGAAAATGACATTTTTTTCATTAGACAATATATTACAAAAAATGTTTTATTTCAAACATAAAAGGAAATGTTTGAATATCAAATACGAGCGATAAAGATCACGTTTTGAATAACTTCTATTTTTTTTATTTTATTATTATTATATAAAGATATGTATGAACGTAAGGAATATAAAATATTCCACGTATATGCAAAGATCATTCTTTGAATTAAATTATTTCAACACAATATTTGATCCATAGTTTAAAGATATAAAAAAATCAAATGTCTCGTCATTCCAAATATATATATTTTTTTATTTTTACCATATCGTAAAATTCAAGATTCGTTCCTGTAAGTCAATTTACCATATACTTTTATTACTGTAGGCACACGTAAAGTACATATTATTATTTATATATCCACATATACACATACATACATACATACATACATATATATATATATATATATATGCATGTATTTATGTATGTATGTATGAATTATTAAAATTAAAAATAAAATCATATTTTACTCTATAATTTTGCACAAAAAATACTATAAATAAAAATAATATATTGATTTACTTAATAAATTGTTATTTGTTTTAAATTAATTAGACTGGATGTAAAGAATACAATGTAATATTAATCTTATTTGTTCAAAAATTATTAATTTATTAGTAGAAATTCTGTTTATTTATTGCGTAAATCAAACATTTCGTTTTGAGAAAAAATATTTGGTGTGTTTTCTTAATAAGAAATACTATTATTTTACCATGAACTATATGTTTACATTTTTATCTGATATTTTCATTTAGTAAGAGAAAAAAATCTTATTTATATCTTAAACGTAAAACAAATCATAAAAACATCATTTTCCCAGTAGATACTTTTCTTATACGTATTTTCAAAATAAGAGGAAAATAATTTCTCAGAATACCTTGTTTTTAAATTAATAATACAGTCAAGCAGAACAAAAATATAATATAAAATATACGGTTTAATAAAACAGCATATATCGTATCATTCTTTGTAATAAAATTCTTATCAGGATATTAGAGAATTAATAATATTCTTAATTTGATTTTTATATAATATTTACGTTTAAATTTTTTAACATTTGTATATTGAAATAAACATTTTCATAATTATAATTTTATAATGTATAAGTAAGTTGCAAGTAAGTTATTATTATTGAAAATTTATTATCGTTAAAGGAGTGCCAAAACAACTTTTTTTTGTAAATTTACTTATATATATATATATATATATATATAAATTTGTACGATAAATCTATAAAGAAATATTTTGAAGAGATTTTGTACATTTTAAAATCTCAAAAATGGAAAATATCTTCAATAATACGAACACACTAAAAATAGAGTTAGTATGGAAACAACAGATCAACAGACAGCGTTAACCACTACTCCACAAATTGTACAATCCCAGCGTTAAACGAGCCCGCATTATCATTATGTTTGTGATACGTTATATTAACGACCCCGCGTTGTATTCCGTTGGCTGGTGGCTGGTTGGATGGTCGGCGATGAAGCGGTAGAGCGGCGTAACGGCATTTTCACCATAGAACCACCGTCGAATGAACGGTTGTTGGCAGCCAACAGCACAGCCGGCAAAAACATCGATTTATCACTCAGTTATTTATAGTGAAAACGCTGCTGGCACGAAGCTCTACTCTGCACCCCGCGGAAACAACAAACGCCGATCCATGTTTGCCCCATAAACCTTCACCACTACGATTCATATCCACCCTCTACTTATAACCAATATGATCGTTTTTAAGTACATATCCTCACGAGATAAAAATAAATAATTAGACAAGTAGTTTAAAATAGTTATTCCAAGTAACAGAAAAATACTTATCTCTTGATTATTTCAAAAATCAATCTCATATGAGATAACCTTGAACAATTTTTCAAACTTAATGTATAGTCTTTATACATACATACTTATATATATATATATATATATATATATATATATATATATATATATATATATATAAATTATAATTAAATTTACAATTTATATAAAAATAATGATAATTTATCATTTGATTATATTTAAGTTAAAAATTAGCTTTTTAAAAAATCACAAAATTGAATTATTATTAATATATATAAAAAATGTTTCTATTTATATAGATTTAATTATCTAATTATTTAATAATAATTCAATGATCAATCATTTTTATTTCTATAATTATATTTTAAAACTATTATTATTATTTTGATTTTAATTAAAAAAATAATAAGAATGTAAAAATAGTACCATTGTTTAATTTGTAATACATTTAATAATAACATTTTTTGACAAAAATGTATTAAGATAACACACGAGATTCTTAATTATATTTTTAATAATAGATAATGTATTAACAACACAGCACAAAATGACAACATTTATACGCCACGACCCACGTTATTGGCTATATGAGAGACAATATAAATTCCTTACATTTTTTTTACTGAACAACATAACATAAGAAAAATTCTTCTTTAATATTACTCGTAAAAATAAATAGTAATCTTTCTTGGATTTTTTTATACTTTTGTAGATATATATATATATATATATATATATATATATATATATATATATATATATAATAGCTTACTTTTATTTTAAATAATAATACTAGTCTTTAGTTTTAAAATTGCTCGAAATGTCGAGAATTCGTGCGATTTTATTTAATGTAAGTGGTTACAGTGAAGTTTTGTTACGAACTGCTATATTAAAAACCATATGTTTGGCTACCTTTCAGAAAAGAGCATGAAATAACGTATGAAATTCTACATGATATCTTTTTAGAGTAAAATCATTTGTGTTGTAACTACAACCTTATGAAATATATTTATACATTTATCATAATTCCATCAATAATAAATTTAATATCATTATAAATAAACTACACTTTTCTTTAAAAAAAAACATTTTAATTATTATTTTTTTCAAGACTAGAAATAATTTTGAATACATTTAAATTTAACGTAATACATTTTTTATGTGATTGGCATATTTAGTGCAATAGGTTTATTTTTACTACATTTATTTCAATGTTTGCAAAAATTATTTTCAATAAAAAATAATCTTTTAATAGAAGATATGTATGTATGTATATTATATATATATATATATATATATATATATATATATATATATATATCTGTTAAATCTAAAAGAATATTATTGGTGAAAATGACATTGAAATCATTCAGCTATACATTGATAATCACTAAATGTCATAATAAAAACTCGTTTATATATATATATATATATATATATATATATATATATATATATATATGTACGCACGAGACGCATTTATGCGTACGTTTACATTTTTGATTAATGGTTATTTTAAAAAATAAATTTCCCATTGGCAGACTTTACAACTGCGTCTACTAAGAATGATTTAGTACCGTTTTGGGTTTTATGAGTACCACCCATATATTTATGTACGTTTTATGTACGTACGCGGTATTTATATATAGATCACATGTGTGGTTGTGGTAGGAGATCAAAAATTCTCTAACCTTTCATGTTCTCTGTGCTGCGGTTCCAGTGGTATATGAAAAATATTAATTCTAAAAGCGTATTAAAGTTTGTACAATGTTTTCACGTAATATACAAGCATATATGCACACAGACATATGTATTCATATACATGAAGTTTTATATATTTTATAATAGAGTAAAAGAATTTTTTTTAAAAAATGTGATTTATATACTTAATATTTTTTCAATAAACAGAAAACTTTATTACAATAACATTAGATTTTAATTTTTAACATCTATAATATGTTAATTAGTTTTGTAGTATTCTAGTTATTAAAATTTTTAGTAATTTATAATTCAACAGACAATAAAGAAATATTTTTTTTTGTATATTTGAAAGATTCTTTTATCAATGAATAAGGTATTTCTTGGGTAATTAAATAAAATTAGGAACGATAGATTCTTATAATTATAAAAAAAATATTAATTAAGTTAATGAAATAATTTTCAAAAAGTGTATTATATTGGATATGAGTATAAAAGTTAAGTTATTATTAATGTCGAATTCATAATGTAATATATAATAAAACTAAAACATAAAATTTTAATTATAAGTTTTCTCATTTAAATACTCATTATATATCATAGTTAAATCAAGTAATTTATATGAATAATGTTAAAAAACAACGGTGAAATATCTGATTCATTAACAGAAATAACATCCTTCTATTAAAAGTTTTAATAAATATATAATATTTATATTCATTTAAAAATAAAACAGATAGTCATATTTAAATTATGTAGTAACATTTTTGATTTTGTTGAGTTTTGTATGATTTCTTCATATGATGACTTTTAAAAAGTTGCTTATCTCATATATTCATCCATCCATCCATCCATCCATACATATATATATATATATATATATATATATATATATATATATATATATATATGTAAGTAAAAATGCAAATGCAAATTACACCCGTAATTTGATTTTTGTTATATTACAACTTGAGGATTAAATCGTGATCGTACGAACTTGGAGATTAGTTATGTGATCATTACTATGTAAGTACATTATCTAACCTGCAAGTAAAATTGCAGTAATATAAAATTATATGAGTTTCATATATTATTATACAAGGAAGTAAAATTTCTGCAATTTCTAAGATTACTGTCAAATTCGTATGAAATATATCTGTCGTTACATATATTTTCTGGATAATTTAAATAGACGACATTTGATATAGATGAAATGTTTTGATTATATTTAATATATATATATATATATATATATATATATATATATATATATATATATAATATGCAAGTTTCAGTACTATATACACTTTTTTGATTTATGTTTTAATAAACCTTTTTTATATAAATGTAATTTAATTTATATATTTCTTATTTAGTCAAACATAATTTTTAGTTTCTTTAAAATCAGCATCATGTAATATAAATGTACTGAATACATTAATATATATATATATATATATATATATATATATATATATATATAATGTATATGTATAACTTTTAGATATCAGCGAAACGATTCCACACAATCCACATTTTGTATATTCATGAGAGTGCGATATATTTCTCATGCGGTAGCTAAGTATAATTAAGATGCAGCTTATAAAACTACAGTCGGCTGACACAAAAGCCTTCAACAAATTTGTAATTACAATAGAAACGAGTCGAGTTCACACAGAGTATCTACCGTATCAGTGTCATCACAGTGTGGCGGGTTTTAGAGATAAACTGCTCATTAGCAACCATCTCGGTTAGCACCTCGTGCCTCCTTAAAGGCTTCGTACATTTGTGTGGATGATAAGGCGAAAACGCGGCCGAATGCTGATAAAACCGCGTTGATAGTAGTTGGAAATAGTTTCGAGACAGTTTAATTTGTATTTAAAACGAAAATTTCGCGTTTATTAATGGATTTTATAATATATACGGATGGAAATATTCAAGATTGTTTATTTGCATCGTAATCTATCTCAATTATATTTTCAAGCAAAACTTTGTATTCGTATACAGTTGATAGTATTGTTTTTTCTTGCTACTGAAGTAAACATATTTTATTCAAATTTATAAAAAGATATTTATTATGAAAGATACAAATTATAAAAGATAATTTATTATTTTTTTATTAATTCACTTATAATAAAAACAGATTAAATTATTGTGTATACAGATAAATTATTTTTTATAAAGAAATTTTTAATATTTTTTTTCTATTAAAATTCAATAACTAACAATATCATTATTTGGAAATAATTTTACACTAGCAGAATATTTTGATTTAATTTTGAAAGTGTTTTTTTAAGCCAAGTAACAAAAAAAAGAGCACAGCTATGGATCTGTTCAAATTGTAACAGGAGACTAAGATGTGTAAGAGTAGCAAGAGTTACCTAATAAATCGAGAAATACAGTTTTCAAGTGAAAATAGTTTATACAATACTGTAAAATATTTTGTGTTAATTTGTATAAATTCTTTTTAATACATTGTGATGTTGAGGAGTCAGTAAAGACCAACAATTATAATAATTTGTTATACTAATTTTAGAGTTGTTTATATTACATTTAAATGACAAAAAATACTTATTTCAAATTGAAAAAATATAGTAAATACTTTTCTGACTTTTTAAAAAAATTAAAAATTGATCTTTATATGTACATTTTTTTACATGGTAGAATATATATATATATATATATATATATATATATATATAAATATCAAATCAAATGAAATTTATTGCTCGAATATATACATTTACAATGATTTACATAAATGGAGTTTGAGTTTGTGTGGTGTGTTATTTGTTGGAAAATATTGTACCAGTATTAGGTGATTTCAGGTGTTTCTGTTTGGATGTGTTTTAGTGTTTATGAAGGTAAGTGCAAGGGAAAATTTTCAAAAAACCCTTTTATGTGAGTATATATATATTTGTATGTATGTATGTACAAGTATTATTATACTATGTGTGCGTATAAGAAATAGTCTGGGAAATAAGTTCTAATAAAATAATTGAATAATTTTCTCATAAATAAAACACTTACAAAGAATATTTGAATTAGTATAAACATTTGTTTCTCATGGAGTGTGTTAAAAGCGTTTAAAAAGAGTTTAAATAACATAAAATGATTTCAATTGTCGAAAAAAAAACACAAATACAAAACACACCAGGCAACCATCCAACCAAGTATCCATGCAACCAACGAACCAACAGTTTTTTATGTTTTTCTGGTTGGAAAAGTTGACATTGTTTAATGGGAATCTGTTCGTGACAGTTGAAGCACGAGTACTTTAAAAAGCTTCCGAACCGCGGCGCTAGCGCTCACTGTCAATGTCAGTCGTCACCAGCCGAGCACAAATTACATTTTTTTTCTACTCGCAATTGTTTTACACTACGCTCATATACAGACGACTGGTGCCGCAGTTTCACTTTCCCTTCGTCTTTTCCGAACTTATATAATTTTTCCGCTCCATGATTTATGATGATGAGATTGACCTCAATTCGAAACTTTGAGATTTGTTAGATTAATCGTCTCAGATGAAATTTCATTCTGGACACATTCTACTCGTAATGAGATTCGTGAAAAGATTTCAAATTATTTTTAATAAATCACCGAGATTTTTTAAATATATTTTCTTTTTCGCAAAGTGGCTTGTTTAAATGCGAGCTGCCGAAGCGACAGCTTTTCGAGGCAGTATTCATACTTCAATTATCGATATTCAAGACGAAGATCTGTTTAAAAAGTACATTTTAGAATAAATCCAGTCTGGAAAATGCGTTGACGTTTCTTCGAATGTTTTTTCTTCGAAAGAAGTAAGTAGGTGACACGTTGCACATTAATGTTTTTCACTCATATAAATGTGTACTTTAGTCTGAATTATATATTTTATAGAAATTTCAATAATTATATTATAAAATATACTTATTCTTTCGAAGAAATCAATAAATAAGTGACTTTTATACAGACAGAACAATAATTACTATTTTGTAAATTTAACCAAAATTATCTTTTATAATTTAAAATCAGTTATAAGTTAATGAAATGATATAAGAATTTCAATTGAAAAGAATATATAAATAAATTATTCTAACGAGTGTAAAAATATTATTAATTAGTTGAAAAAATAATTAAAAGTGAATGTGGAATAATTCTGATGTTACAACAGATAACTTAACAGATAAGTTTTTAAAATGTTATTAAAAAAAATTAAAAAATATTCTCTACTTCAAAAACTATCTATAATAAAAAAATATATTTAAATAGTTGCTTTTTACTTTACTGAGGTAATTATTTTTTTTATCAATAAATAGTAACACAAAATATTATTTGAGGAAAAAATATAAAATAATACATATTTATAATAAAATTGCTTATGCATGTAATAATTACAGATGTGCTTTGAACAGATTAATGAAGAAGCAAGATAAAAAGTCAAAAGATTAATGAAAAGCCAGACAGAATCAAAAATATGTACCCTAGAGGCACAGATGGGTTTACAATACTAGTCGTCGTATGTGTTTGACAGGCGCAGTTAAAGCACAAAGGGTTAAGAATTTATTTAATGGTTTACAATTAATTCAATTAATATAATGAATCTTATCGTTGTTTTAAACTGTTATTAATATTATTATTGAATTTAAAATTTATTTATCCTTCTCATTTTTTCCTTTCATTATATACATAAATATATTCATAATTTTTTAATAATTAAATTTATTTGCCAAAAAGTCTATAATAATTTATGGAGATTGTGAAATTATTGAAATTTCTTATTTTTTGTGAATTTAAATAGCAGAAATTAATTAAATTTAATAAAATATGATCACAATTTATGATATTAATAATAAATGGAAAATAATGGACCTTATATAAAAATTAGCAAATAAAAAAATACGATTATAATGTACAGGTTTTTAATAACAAGTCATTTTATATGTAATTATATATAAATATTAACGACATAGACTTGATAAAATTAAAATAAATGATTTGTTATTTCGAACTTACGTTATTTACATAGATTTGTTTGGATGAAGAACAATAGTTTACCTGGAATAAAAAAGAAAAATATTAATATTTTCAAATAAATGTTATTCGAAAAAATGATAGGTTTATAACTAAAGGATAAATGACTGATAGATATATTAAATCCATTAGTGTAATGAATAAAAACTTTGAGTTAGTATTAATTGTAAAATGTCAACCTGTAAAATAATTTATATATTATATTAAAATAAGTAACATGATATTATTTTAAATTATATATACAGTTTTAAATGCTAAGGTTTGAATAGAATATAAAAATTATATATATATATATATATATATATATATATATATATATATATATATTCACAATATTCGAATTTTTTTGTAAATTACTTTTATAAAATAATAGACCATTGTAGGTATAGATATTTGCACATAAATTAAAAAAATAAAAATTTTAATTAAGAAATAACATCTCAAAAAAAAATATAATTGATTGTATTTGATTAAAATAAATTTACATTTTTCATACAAACATTCGTCAATAATAAATAATGAAAATAATTGTTATAATAATATTTAATTTAAAAAATTAACATCTAGTAAATCAATTATTGAATATTTTACACGATACAAATTTACCTTCAGATATTTTTGAAAATATTCACAAATTGATCAACATTCATTCACATATATACTTTTTTAAAATAAAAGCTTTACTTATCATTCGTCCGTCTAATGCAACTGTTATAAATACAATGTGTAGTGATTTCCACTATTCGTAACTTTTATAAAACTATTCTCAGAAATAAATAATATAAGCATATGTATCATTCTGTAAATGACAACTTAATTATCTTTAATACAAAACATATCAGTGAATGAAATTAAAATAAATATTACATTAGAAAATAGAAATAAAAAAAAACGGACTTGAAAATAAATTCTTTTACAGGTATAGATTTTTATATATGTAACTGTTTTATACTTTGAAATTAATATTGAAATGAATATATAAGAGTTTTTTTTATGATTTTTGATTAATACATATTTTGGACGACAATGAAGACAATTAATAAATTTATAATGTTAGCAGGTATTAAATAAAATAATAAGTTTGAAATGTAATTTTAAGTTAGACTAAAAAAATATTCATACGAGAATTTAATAGAAACATTAATTAAAATATTAAAGGACTTTACTACAAATATTCATTATATTGGTTTGTATGTAATGATACACCCATTTACTTATTTTGAATTTAAATTGCTTCTTCAAATGTGTTATTCCAAGAATATTGCGTTCAACAAATAAATACGATTAAAAGAATTTGTTCATAACTTCTAGATAGAATTAGTGGAATGTAATTAAGACTTGTACAGATTTATTTAACATTTGGACGATAACATAATGACCTTTGATTATATAGTTCAAGTAAGTTCTTATTTAATCTTTGCAATTGCGATTAAACTAGACGAAAATTGCACGATGCACATTTCCAGCGAGTGGTTCTAGAAAAAGCTGGCACATCGATGTTACCAACTGTTTTACATAATGGACAGAAAATGTATCCAGCCGTACCACTGTACCGCAACGACCGAAGAACGGTGGAACCAAGTAATGGTGAGGCTGTTGCTATACGGTTTTCCGCAGCTCAGTACGTTGTTATTTCTGATTAAAATTATAAATTATTATCACGCCTTCAGACACGAAGCCATAACGTATACATATAGCTCGGCGTCTCTTTCTATATTTCCCCTCTCTTTGTACGTAATTTCTGTAGCACCGGCATTTGCATAAAAGTATAATGTTACCGTGAACTGCCATGAATGCTGAATTGCAAGACTTGTTACGGCGTAGCGACGAAGAGAACCCAGTCTGTAACGATAATATTCGGGTGATCATTGTTAAAACAGTACACTGTTGTTACAGACACTCTTTACGGTTTGAGTCACGGTGGGGTCCTGTTCTGTTTTGCTCCTACGTTGACGATGGGTACACGTAAAAGTTTTACGTTATTTGCGAGGAATTATAATTTATTCTCGCGTCGATCTACCAGTGTGACGAAGCGCTTTCTCCGAAGTTAGACTGTTATGTTGGATTGCAATGATTATTGTGATTATTGTGTTCACGAATAATAAGATGCGAGAGTTTAGGAATTTTTTTGCATAAAGGGATGGAAAAACTTTTACGGTACTCATTATTTATGTTGGCTATTCTTTATTTTAAATTCTCGACGCGTGTTTTCTTTCGTTGAGGTTTTACAAAAATAGAAAGTTGTGTATTTTATACACATATATACTATACTTACACACACACATATATACGAGTATATATATATATATATATATATATATATATATATATATACATATATATATAACTTTCATTATACATTAAAAAAATTACAAAAATAGTTTCTAAAATAAAACTAAAGAACTGAGAAAAATATTTATAAAAATATAGAATAGGATTCTATTGATATAGGGTAATCTAAATGATTTAAAAATATGAAATGCTAACCTTTATTATTATTATAAAAAAATGCTGATTGTAACTATTTTTTAAAAAAAAAATAATAATAACGTTCTGACTTTGAATCCTTCAAAATATAGACAAAATAATGATTGTATTATTTAGTTAAATGTATTTTTTTAATTAATAACATTTATAATAAAAATTGGTATTCGAAAAAAAAAGATTTTATTAATGGAAGGAAACTGATTGTACATCTATGAATAATTTTAATTTAATATATTCATACAAAACAGTTCTAAATGAAATTTGATTCAGTAGAATATTTATTGTGTGGAAAGATTTCCATTTTAATTTTCTACTTGGTAACAACTACAATTTTAATTAAAACTTAAGAAATAGTTCCTCTATACCGAGTAGACTTTTATATCTATTTATCTCATTACACTCTGCTAGTAGGTACACGTTTTAGATATACTGTTCACGGTTATGCTTTTTTCACATTTTACTAGTTGAAACAAAAAATAATTTCTATTATTTTATAATTATTATATTCACATTTACTGTTAATTGAAATAAGAATTAAAAGAGAAATAAACGTAAATATATATATATATATATATATATATATATATATATAGAGAGAGAGAGAGAGAGAGAGAGAGAGAGAGAGAGAGAGAATTCTGATTAAAGAAATAAAGATTACAGATATATAAATGCTAGTCTTCATTATTTCTATATTTGTTACTTTTTCATTTATTGAAATATTTCTAAAGGCAGAAAATAAATGTACATAATAACTAAATGTAATTATTAATATTATTTTGCAAATAAAAAATATTAATTTCACATAGAATCAATTTATATATATATATATAAATGATGTTCTATAAATTATTACATTTATGATTAAATGGCGAAATATTGTCAGAATATAAGCTGATTAGTAGCTTACGATGAGAATGTGATTGTATGACACAACATAACACAATAGTATAAAAGATACAAGAAATAATAAAAATCAAATAACATTAGCTTTTCATTTGAGAAGTGTTAAAGAATACGCTGTCGCGTAACAGCATTATCTTTGTAACCATTTGTTTTCAATGTAGGACGTCTTAATGTCACCAACGCCACTGAAAAATTACAAGATGGCTGGCTGATTTCATATAGCTGTAACAACCGACACATCTCGTACAGACGGCAGGAAACTACCAACATACGTACATTTGTCTTCATTCATTCACATAACATCTCGCGTCATCTAAATTGAATCGTGAAACAAAGTTTTTGCTGTCGTGTCTTCCGCCCGCAGGCGTATTATATGTGTGTGGGTCCCCCTTATCACCCAACGTTTGTTCCCTTTACTCATATACCTTTTGCGGACGACCGCCGACGAACGGCATCATTCGTTTGTGAGATTCATGTCAGTTACTAATCTTCAAAGAAATGATCATACGTGCCACGACTCTGTGCTTAAAATGTTTTCAAAGGCAACTTTACACAATGGTTTTTCATGGAATATTATATACACACACAAACATACACACACATACATACATATATACATAAATATATATATATATATATATATATATATATATATATATATATATATATATACATATATGAAAAAAGAATAAATTTAACAATTTTTACAAGACTCGTCGAAAAAGTGTAGATAAATCAAAATTTATTATAGATGTTAGAAATTACTGACCAGTAGATTTGAAGAAATATTATTATTTAAATTTGTGTTTATTATATATTAGATTTTTATTAAAAACAAAAATATTTTAAAAAATACATATTTTTATATATATAAACAATGCCATTTTAATATCAACAAATTTAGTAAAATAACAAAAAATGAATAATGTTATTAATAAATAAGTGTAAATGATAGATTAATAAATGAAATTTATGAATGTATTTATGTCTGTATACATTAGAATATAGATGACATAATTCAATAAAGTAAGGAAAAAAAGAAAACAAATATTTAATTGCGATTTATTTCTATCCCAACATCAATCAAGAATACATGAATAATTAAATAAGTAGTCTGTCGAAAAACAACAATATCAATTTCATCCTCATGCATTAATCTTTGTATGTGTGTTATTTTTTGTGTTACACTATAACGTAGATATTAATATTCTTTTTAGTAACGCAGGAACGCTGTCACTTATCCACAGAGTTTTGCACATAATTGTTTCATAAAACATTCATGAAGCGTCCTACCTGGATATAGATGGAGACGTAGGATATCGGACACGTCGCCGTGCCACAAGCTAACTTCGCCTCCAGCTCAAACGTGTTAGCTTTGTATCGGTGCGCTTTGTCAGCTAAAGCTTTCATAAACGTACATTTACAAGTGTATATATACATATATATATATATATATATATATATATATATATATATATATATATATATATATATATATATATATATATATATATATATATATAATGTAGACCTTTTTCATGTCAAACAGCTAGATATTCGGATTTTTTGAAATATTGTATGCATCAAGTCTATCAAAATCCAGTCATGTAAATAAATTTATATACATATATATATATATATATATATATATATATATATATATATATATATATATATATATATATATATATATATATATATAATATTTTTTTTTATTACAAAAGTATATAAATATTAAGAAGAATATATTTATAAATATTTCCATCAAAAAATAAATTTAAATAATTAGCATCCCGTTTATGTGTAAATACATACATATATATATATATATATATATATATATATATATATATATATATATATATATATATATATATATATCATAATCATCAACCTTTCTCAATCCATTGCTGGACGAAGGCCTCCCTTAAAACTTTCCACTTCGACGGATTCAATATCTTCCTTTTACAGTCCAATGCATATATATATATATATATATATATATATATATATATATATATATATATATAAATATTTATTTTATAATATAGTTCAATGTGTAATACATAAATATTATGATCTATTTTTTTATTATTATAATACATTATAGGAACTATTTTAATGTTTATTAGAAAGAATATAATTATAATAAATAATATTAATTATTACATTTTACTATTAGTTTATAATTATATTATAACCTCAATAAAAAGAAAAGTTATAAATGATTATTGTACAAAGTGGCTTGATATACATAGATTTTTATTATGAAAAATAATAAATAAATTTGTTGCAATGTTGCAATACAAATACATTACATTTAGAATAGTTTGTAATAAAAATAACACACTAAAAGAAACTGCTGCAATAAGAGATTTTCATCTAATGTATATCACTAGGTCGTATGTTAGCCATATAGCAGCAGACATGTTGGTCAAGCACGATTACAATTTTTGTTATCCGTTTTATGATTCAGAAAAATATCTCCTAGATTAAATTTGTTTCTATACTACAATACTTTACACATTCTCGTAGAAAGAGTATGAATAATTTTAACAAAACGAACAAAATAATTATAAATGTATAAAGTTTATGGTGTTAAATATATATGCTGCTACGAGTTTTAAATTTCTTCGAGCTGCAAAAATAACTCGATACATTATGCGCGTCAGCTTGTATATAATATGAAAAAATATGAAAGATGAAATACTGCAAGCTGTGCACAACACACTTAAAATTCATAGCAGTCTTACGCGACAAGACGTTGCAGGTAGACACTATGACAAGATAGTATATCCTTTAATCAAAGCTGTCACCTGTAAAGATATCAGACAACGAGTAGCTGACAAGGATACTTCCAGTGACTTAGTTATCATACCATATATAATGACAGCCATATTAAGTATTACACTGTATCATAGCGGTTTGATTAAATTTCTAGATTAAAATTCAGCTGTTCAATACAAATATACATACACTTACAAATATATACAAATACATATTAATATGTATATATATATATATATATATAGGGTGGCTCAAATAAGACTGAAGCATAGTAAAAAATAGTAAACAACAGTTGGCAAATAAATATATGTCTAAACCCTTCAGTTTTATTTGGGCCACCTTATATATAGATACCTGTTGTGTGTATATTTAGCTCATCGAAAAATCAACATAAAAAATATTATCGATTTAGAATATAAACTGAACAGGAAAGTTTTATACAACGTTGCCGTCAAAAGTTCACTACCTAGTTTTACGGAAACTTATCAATCCCAAGACACCATACGAACGGAAAAGGGTTGCGTGCGAAAACCGTACCAGACAGCCGGTTACACAGGTCACACGTTTGACCCCTGCTAGTGACTTTAACCAACTACAACTTTGTACGATTATAAAGTAAAGTCACTTTCTTGTGCTTTTAATGATAAAATAGTTAACATTATACTTCGTTCTGTCTGAAAATACGAGCTTCGAATGTACAAGACGAAATTCGTGTCTTAATTGTCGTTCTATGTTTCGTATTTTATTGTACAAGAATAATCAAGTTTGTTACATATGTATGCATGAATATATATATATATATATATATATATATATATATATATATATATATATATATGTACAGATACAATTGAATGAATGTATACGAAAACTTCCATACGTCATTCACGTAAAAAACTTTTGTAAAAAGCGTCGTGCTGCAGTATATTCATGGATTAAAAATAAATTTACATAATTATAAAATAATTTCTTTACATCTGATAGCTATAAATAAATTTGAGTGTTCAAATCAATACATCAAGCGTACCAACGTAACGATACGAATGTTTCCGATTTGTTGATTGTCGACAGCGATGATTACTGGCTTCAGAACGTAATATAATTTATTATTATTCATGAAAATGAAATGACTTGTCATTGAAATGAAATCACTAAATAAAGGCTAGTTATTGACATTAGATTAAAAATATTAGATTGAAATAATATAAAAGTTTTTAATATAATAAAACTTGCTACTAATAATTTTTAAAAAAATTTCAAGGAAGTATCTTTATCTGAAAACCATTCATATTTGAAATGTTTATTTAAAAATAATATCAATTAAAAATTATTTATATAGGATATTTAAATTAAATATAATACATCAGTAATTTAAATAAACTGTAAAACATATTAATATTATAAAATTATAAACAATTTATAATAGTGTGGTTATTTTTAACAAAGATATATTATACTTTAAATATGTGACATAAAATTGGAATACATAAAGTAGGTACTGATAATATGATTAATAATCATACCATTTTCATTAATGTATATGCTAACATTTTGATTATAACGTATTTGGTTGTCAAGAAATAATTAATTACCGAAAAAATCATTTTGTAAAAATTTGTTATTTATAAAACTATTTAATAAAAATCGAATAAAATTATTAGTATATAAATCTATAAAAAATCTATAAAAAGGCTATTACAAAAAATGTTTCATTTGTAATCATATTTGTAATTAAAATGTTGTAATTATATTTATTATAGATTTGCATTATTACCTTACACGTTATTACATCTATATATCTACATTATCTTAAAACACTTTTACAATTACCATGATAATAGTTTTAATTATACACATAAATCATTAATATAGGTTAATTTTGATTCAAACATATAAACAAATAACATAAGTTAAACGTATAAAGTGACCTGTAAGCATAAACAGCTATTTAACACACCTGCAGCACGAATATGGTATAGAACTTTGAAATAAGGACATGCACCTGGCACAACAACAAAAGTTTAAATTGAACTTCGAATATATATATATATATATATATATATATATATATATATATATATATATATATATATATATATATGTATATACATATTTGTGTATAGAATGTGAAGACGTTTGATATTTTACGATTTATATATAGAATGACGTACGTGAAAGCTTAGTAAATATTGCAATTTGTTTATATCACTTGCAGACATAATTTAGTTCAATAAAATATATGAAATGTCGAATAAATAAAATCAGAAACGTTACTCGAACAAAATTAAATAAATCTTACACATGGATCGTGCAAAATTGACCGTTAAAAAAGTTTTTATTCGTTTTTTTAAATTTTTTTATTTATAAATAAAATAACAAGAGAAGTTTTCAAAAGTTTCTGAACAAGAAAAATCTTAACGGTTTGTTTAAAAGTTGTCTTCGTTATTTATTTTCAATAACAATTTTATCGAAAGTGAGTCACGTTTGTTAGTTTATGAATAAAAGAAAATCTTTTCAATAAGATGTCTTATTTTTTAACTATTTTTTTTTTTGAACCGAAAAAAATGTAAATAGAAAAATAATAATGACAGATTATTATTTGTGTGAATCATTTTTCTTGTCATTAATCGTATTTAAAAATGACAGTTTTTTTATTTATTAAAAAATTATTAATATATTAACAGAACTATGTTTGTTAAGATATTTACAAAATTATATACTCGAATGATATGTAATATTATTTTGTCGAAATTTAGACAAAATACTAATCAATGTTTATATTTTAATATAAAATATAAACATTAATTAATTTTATATACAGAATTAAATACTCTAAAAGGTTTATTATTCATTTTTGTTATATTTTTTGGTTCTGTATTTGTACTCTTAAGATGTCTATTTGCTTATTAAACAATAAGTCTGGGGATTAGTTTTAGAGACAGTGAATTATTCGCATAATATATATAAATAATTTAGTATTTTAATAACTATATGTAGTTTAACAAATTCATAAGTATATATTCAAATGTAGTTTTTACTGATTAAAACCGACGTTTTTATAAGTACGTTTGCGCTTCTTTAAAATAGAACATTTAATCTTAATCTAAGCTCAATTTCTTCGAATTATGAAGAGAGTATAGTTGTTTGTCATGTTGATAATAGGTTAACTACGAAAATTAATATTGTAATGTATAACACATCTGGAACATAATCACGTTTGCATCCCACGAGTCAGCAACAAACTTACGACGTTTATAACGTTGGACAAATACCATGGGAGTTGTGTACTAAACAGAAATATTTATTTAAATTGAAGTGTCAAGTTGGAAAAAATATTAAGAGAATTTATTAAAGATTTTCAAAGATTGTTTTTAATAAATGTAGGATAAAGTTATTATTCCCAATTGAATATTTTATTTAAAATATATTTTCATATAAATTTCTTTCTTTTAAATAAAAGTTTGTGTAAAATATTTACAATTATATTAAGTAATATTCATTTCTAGTATATTTTTGTTCGTTCATACTTATTAATTTTCAACTTATATATGTGAGTAATGTTAAATCAGTCTATAAATTTTAAAAGCAAAAAATTTAATAACACATAAAGGATATAACAAACTAATGAATTGTCTCCTTCAGTAAAAATATGTCGGTCATTTAAATCAAGTATTGCATGTGCATGAGACTTTTATCTAAAAGCATCGTACACACAACGTCAAATGTATTTAATGCTATTCGCCGAGTATATTTTCTTATATGATTTTTACAGAGGATTCTACCATCATCTCATGACGGTCAACGTCCATAAGTTTTTCCTTGTGTTCGTTTTTCATTCGAATGCTACATAAGATGCTGGCAGTCTTCTTGAATGATGGATTTTATTCAATAAAAACTGTAAAGTTTTTTTTTCTACCAGTCGAGTCGTAACGAAAAAACCTGGGATAAGTTAAATGACTCTGAGAAGCAGATCAATCGAAAAGTTTCATGTCGTTCTTTTTAGTTTTCGGGTCAGATGTTACAATAATCTATAATGTTTTATAAATATGAATTTTTTTATAGATAAGAAGAGCAAAGTATTAGTGTATAATTTTAGGAATAACAATTTTTGATTAGAATTTTTTTAAAATATTTTTAATTGTTTTTTTATAATATTTATTAAATTATATTGAATGATATTTATTGTAGTATTTTAGAAAATATTTTAAAATACTAAATTTTATATTTCTTATAAATGATGTGATAAAATAATATGAAAATGATTATTCTTAGAACAATTAAAAAAATCCTTTTTGACAAATGAAAAATAAACACAATGACATTTTAAAAAATAAATTGATTTACTTTAAGAAGTTAATTTTTTATTAAAATATATTTTAAGCTTTATATTAAATTTCGAACTTTGATCAAAAGAAAAATCTAACATATTATTAAGTACTTATCAAAGTTTATGAAAAATATAAAGTACATTTATTTATTGATTACTTAATAAGGATATTTTATTATTTTGTTTAAGTTTATATATATATATAATAAATTTTGATGGTATATTTCATAAAGTTGTTCACTTATAAAAAACAAAGTTGTTGAATTCAGAAAATAATTAAATTACTAACTTTTTTGATATATATCCACGTTTCAGTTTCATTTTAAATTTAATAATAAACAATAAAAAAAAACAATGTTTCCGTAATAATAATAAAGTGCGTACTCTTTATAATGAAATTACTCGGCAATTAAGAATTTAATCAAAGAAAATGTTATCATTAACACTTTTTCACTCAGCAGGTCGTTTCGTGCGGAAATAATATATATTACAAAAAAACCGACGTAATAATGTGACAACATAAGGGCGCTCATAGACAAGTGACATAATGAGCGAGGTAAACATAAATATTGAATTAAAATGAACGATCGTATACATTATGTGCGAGTAGAAAAAATGTATCAACATCATACCTTGCATGTTTCAGTTCAGTAATGTTCAATGTTTGGAATTTTCATTACGTAAACGTCAAAAGTTTAGTACTATGTGGTTAATTGCATATTTGCCAGAATTATGTTGTTTTTTAAGCTTTTCATGGATTTATTTCTTTATAGAAAATTTATTAATAAAGTATTTTGATTACTGTAACAAAAATGTTAATATATATGTATCATATATATATATATATATATATATATATATATATATATATATATATATATATATATATATATATATATATATATATATATATATATATATATATATATATATATATATATATGCGTTTATAATTATATGTAAGAAGAGTACATATAAATATTTATCAGTATTTATTATATAAAATGAAAATTTAATACAGCAGCAAAAGTTGTGTTTACTTTACTAATTATTTTACAAATAAATATATCTATAAAAAAGTTTTATTGAAAATTTGCACGAATATGAATTTGAGAAAATTGAAGAAATTATATATATATATATATATATTTATATATTTTTTCGATTTTTTAAATTCAAATAAACACATTTGGTTAATGCATAATCTGATATTTTAAGAATATGATTGACGTTATGCTAATGACGAGTGTGAGTAGATTGAGTAGATAATTTTTTTATAAGCAATAAAGAATTATATATATATATATATATATATACGTATATACATAATATATATATATATATATATATATATATATATATATATATATATATATATATATATATATATATATATATATATATATATATATATATATATATATATATATATATATATATATATATATATATATATATATATATATATATAAGTAGAAAAAGTGTAATAAGTAAAAAAAGCAAAATTAACTTCTATGAAATTATAACGTATTATTTTTTATTGTCAGTCTCGGTTTACATTTATCACTATTATCAAAGACGTTTTAACTGAGAGCAAAAAAAACCCGCAAAGAATGAAAACAGAATACGTCAATGTCATTCCAAAAATAAACCATGAAAAATTATACACTTTTATTAAAGTCTCTGTGTGTTATGAAAAACAAAAGCAATCATCACAAATGGCGGTCTTTTAACTTTGCGCTAACTTTAGCATACGATGTGCTTTATTCTCAAAAGAGACATTAGTGGAACACAATACAAAGAACATTTAACTAAATACACACACGTACACGAACACATATATGTTTTTATAAATACACATATCTGATTTTATATATATATATATATATATATATATATATATATATATATATATATATATATATTCAAGTAATATCTTTGTCAGCGATAAAGAATTTATATTATCTTTAGCTAAACATAAAATACAAGAAAAATTGCATTTTCTTGTAGTCACATGTGGAAGTAGATGAATGATATAAACAGTAATAAAGAATTATATATATATATATATATATATATATATATATATATATATATATATATATAAGACAGACATGGATTTATTCTTGAAAATTAATTTAAGTAACTAAAAATAAAGTATAAAACATTTCTTTGCTCATCAATAAAAATAAATGTTCACTAGAAACGATGCTATAAACACAAAGTTGACAAGAAATTTAAAATCATAAAAATGAATCATTTATAAGAATGATTTCTGAATAGCTAAAATTCTAAATATAATAAACTTACTCTTTTATTCCGAAGAAATGTTATTATTAATTGTTACAAACATAAGATATTAAAAAAATAAAATTATTTTTTCTTTTAGGGATATAGATGGTTAGTATATATAAACAAGTGTTTGTAAATATATATATATATATATATATATATATATATATATATATATATATATATATTTGTATGTGTGTGTGTATGATATAATTGGTACGTATGAATTTTGTTTCCATGATAACTCGTATAGAGTTGAAGTATAGTAAATTAATAAGTGTGACCAAAAACCTGATAAAATCCGTATAGAGGCAGAAGTTTTTTTTTGTTGTGTTGTTGATTGTCACCAGAATTTAGGTGGACGTGTAACAAAGTGACGAAGGTTGGGCGAATGGAGACATGGGACAAACACGAATGGGAAAAGTGTAGCAGAGAAACGGATTCCCACGTGTGTCAACTTAGCAATGATGCGATTTTCCTGACAGTATTCGCACGAGTGTATGTATGTGTGTATGCGAAAAACAGGGTTGCGTACGTACGCGAGGGATTTAGCTCTTGCTACGTGAGCATTCTGTGACAAATTAATAACAGTTTTCTCGTTCAATACAAAACACAAAAGAAACAGTTATAGTTTCAACATCATCGAATTGTTTGATGAAATTTGTTTTTGAACACAACATACATACCACATTATATTTATATATATATATATATATATATATATATATATATATATATATAAAATGTCATTTCACATTAACATTTTTTTTAAAATAATCTTACTACTAATAAAATACAATAATAATAAAAACGCAATAAAAATGTGCTTTATAATTGGAAAATATTTTTAATAAAGTACAGTAATTAAAAGAACATTATTAAATAAATACTTGAATTTATTTTTTTGATTATAGATCAATGATAGTTATTTTCTTTAAAAAAAATATATATGTTAAGAGAATATATTAAAATAGAATATTCATCTATGATATATAATTATACTCGTAGAACTAATTTAATAAAATTACGTTAATTGAAAATAACAACATTCTTACAGTTAGTTTAATACAATCACAATATCCACAAATTATTAACGAAATTAAAGTGTCGTTGTACCTCTATAAAACTACATATTTAACCCAGTACATACGGTATATTTAATAAAAAGGAGGTACGGGCGTGATTAAAGGGCATACAATATACGGATGTGAATATTTTCACAATTTTGTCCATGCCTGTTTGAAATGTTTAGCGGTTGGACACCAAAGGGGATAAAGTCAAGTTACGAGGGTTCACTTTGTCCACTAGACGGTGATCATCTACTCGTGCGGACCGAGAGGTAATGGACACAGAAGACCTTCCCTTGAAAAATAGGTCATCAGATGGAAACGAGTACGCTACAAACACCCATTGTTCTCGAGCACAGACGTCTATATATAACATTGAAAGGTGACATTTGCAAGATACAAACATTATGTTGATGGTTTTAACAAAGTTCAGAGAAAATGAACAACTCAGTAAATGATTCTCGTACTCTGAACATGATATTAATACATACATGCAGATTATATATATATATATATATATATATATATATATATATATATATATATATTAAATAGGAAAATATTCAGGCTTTATATAAAATAAATGAGATTATAATGAAAGTTGTTTTCTGAATAATGATTTATACAAAACAAAAACTTTTCTCATTTAATATTATTTTAAATCATAAATTATTAAATAGACGTTATGTAAAAGAATAAAATCTATAGAAACTGTTCGTAATAAACCCATTAAGATTATAATTTAATAATATAAATTGAAAGAAAAATATAACACATGAAACGATATATAAGTGTTTTTCAAGGAATAAAGTACTTTAATTAGGATTAATACTAGAATAAAACTAAAAACATTAATACAATGTAAAAACTTATTCGATTTTAACTTTTTTTATTTCAATAAGAAAAGTTATGTATATGTTTTCTTTTGAAAAGTAAACTACATTAAAGAACAAAAATTTATTGGAAGATTTTTTTACTAATAATTATCATTCATTTAAAAAGTTAAATGTTTTTTGAAAAAATATAATATTATTAACGTATTTTATGATAAAAAATGTATTAATTATAATTATTAGATATTTACAGAATATGCAGATTAACAACAAGAGTAAATTGATTTAAATATATATATATATATATATATATATAGAGAGAGAGAGAGAGAGAGAGAGAGAACAATATGCATTTATTTTTAAAAAAAACAGTTTACAATGTTATTCGAAATTCTATAAAAAAACAATAAAAAATGTCGCATTGATATTCAAACGACAAATACGATATCAATGTTTAAAAAATACGAGAACACATTTAATATAGTCCCGATTGTAACGATTGGTCCGGAGTTCTTCACGTTAGTGGGACAGAAAAATCCTAGTCTCGAAGCTGCCATAAAAACGAACGTGATGTAAACGATCGCTGGTAAAAAACAGATTAACGTTCCACTCATATCTAAATCCTAGGCTGGCTTAGTACGCACAACGGAACAACAAATACGCATTTGTGGGATTCTCCATACCAACTATCAGATGGATTTTGACCGAAAGGCTACTGACTTTGTCCACTTACAACGTCTAACGATACAAGACGTCCACGTCATAACCGCGATGATTTGCAACTGAGTTTATTGTAAATATATATATATATATATATATATATATATATATATATATATATATATATATATGATCATCAAAATGTGACTTCTATATTTGTGTTTTATTAAAAAGAAACTATACACATGTTTCTTTTTAATAAAACACAAATCTAGGCGTCACATTTGGATGACCCTATATAATTTCAGTATGTGAACATATTTTTCTTCGCGATGTCTGTTTTTCGATTGAGATGAATAAAGATACGAAGTGCAATAAAATATACAAAAAAAAATCTTTTAGCAACCACGTATATAAACAACAACCACTCACGTACCAACCACATTGCAATGCAGTGCAGTAACTTATTGGAGTTGTACGTGATATTTGAATCGTTCGAACGAAATCCGGCAGGATATCTATGTACGTAGAGTACAAAGAACATAATTCGAATTACCTGTTAGAAAAAACTTTACAATCATTCTTTTCTCTGATAAATTGTTATAGTAGACAAATATTTTATATGGTATTGAACTTATGATAAAAAGGAAATGTTTTCAATATTAAGTGTAGATAAAGATAAGTAAAATATAAAAATTATTGAGATTTCAATTAAATAGTCAACAGTGTATGATCAAGTATATTCCAAAAATGGTAACTAATTTTTCAGACAGGACTCTCTAGTATTAGTGAAGATCACTGTTCAATAAAAAAATCTTCAACAACCTGCCTAGTTAGCGAGTTGATTATAATCAAATAAAAGTGAATGGTGACATTTATTGATGCTTTCATCCAACAATGGGCTGATATAAGCTGATAAAATGACATATACATTTATGTGTCCAAGGGTAGTCCCATAAGTACCCGGCCTGACCTAGAGATGGTGGTAGTTATTTGAAAAATATCACTGTATTAGAAAGTACACAATCTATAAAACATATTTTTCAAGTTTGAGGATGCCACGTTGTTTAGTATTTGTTTGGCAGCCATCAATAGTGAACGTTTTCAGTGAATTTGTGAAAATGGAGAAAATTGGTCATCGTTACGTGATACAATACTTTTATTTGAAAGGCCTCAGCCCAACCAATATAAAAGCTGAACTGGATTCTACTCTGGGTGAGTCTGCTCCTTCGTTTACAACAGTGAAATATTGGGTAGCAGAATTTAAACGAGGCCGTACGAGCTGCCAAGACGAGCATCGCAGTGGTCGACCAAATGAGGTGACGACTCCAGAAATGGTGAAGAAAATCCACAAAGCGGTACTGGATGATCGTCGACTGAAAGTGCGCGAGCTAGCAGACATAGTAGGCATTTCAAAAAGTGCGGTACATCGCATATTATCTGAAAATTTGGACATGAGAAAGCTGTGTGCAAGATGGGTGCCGCGTTTGCTCACACTCGAGCAAAAACAGTATCGTGAAGATGTTTCAATTGAGTGTTTAGCGAAGTTTCACAGCAACAAAGCAGAATTTATGCGCCGTTTCATAACCATGGATGAAACATGGGTCCATCACTTCACACCCGAGACAAAAGAATAATCAAAACAATGGACTGAAAAGGGAGAACCGGCTCCAAAGAAGGCGAAGACCGTTTCATCTGCAGGCAAGGTCAAGGCGTCGGTTTTTTGGGATGCGCGTGGAATAATTTTCATCGACTATCTTGAAAAAGGAAAAACTATCAACGGCGAGTATTATGCGAACTTATTGCAACGTTTGAGCGAAGAAATCAAGCAAAAATGGCCGCATTTGGCTAAGAAGAAAGTGTTGTTTTATCAAGACAATGCACCAGCTCACAAATCCGTTATTGCAATGGCCAAAATTAATGAATTAAAGTTTGAATTGCTACCTCATGCACCCTATTTGCCAGATTTAGCCCCCTCGGATTATTTTCTGTTTCCAAACTTGAAAAAATGGCTCAGTGGTCAAAGATTTCCCAACGATGAAGAAGTGATGTCGGCAGTTAATGGGTATTTTGAGGAGCAAGACAGTTCTTATTATAAAAAGGGTATCGAACTTATTGAACATCGCTGGGAAAAGTGTATAGAACTGAAAGGAGATTATGTTGAAAAATAAATATATTTTTTTCCAAAATTTTTGTGTTTTCTTTGTTGGGTCGGGTACTTCTGGGACCACCCTCGTATATATTTGAATTTATGTATGTATAATGCATTTGTAATATTAATATAGTTTTAAAGAAGTAAATTGTATAAGTCAGTTGATATTTTATTAGAATTATTAACAGATGTAAAATGTTTGAAAATATATTTTGTTTAAAGATATTAACATAGGGCAAAAAGTACCGATTTTGTAATATAAAACTGTCAATACAGAATAAAATTTAAACATGACTGAACAAGATGTCGAAATGACAGTAAGTAGAATTAAAACACAAAGGTTAATTAAAAGTAAATTTTAAGTACTAGAAAGGAAACAAAGTAACGTTTTAATACAAATCGAGAAGACAGAATGAATTACATAGATTTGTGGAAACATTACGATGAGATTATTCCAACAGTGAAAAAAGATATAATGAGGAAGTTTTGTCTCGTCACATCGTGTAGTTATTAATACTGTAGTTACACGATCAAATATATTAAATTACTTTTTATAAAGCTCGAACTGATGACATTTTTTCTTTAATAACGTTCCAAACTAGATAAAAAAAAAACTAGCACAGGAAAAATAATTCGCTGTTTTGACGAGCAACGACAATAGAGAAGTTTTTGTGGGTGGTATGGGCGACATTGATATTGGACAGGGGCGACTAGGGTGGAGCCGGTTGATGTTTCGAAGCGCATCATGTTGTTGGACGAAGACGACCGTGACGTCTGGCCAAACTGGAGGGATTGAGGCGGCTTTGTTCCGCATCTCGAGAGCCTTATCAACGTCGCGGGGGTGCATTTCGAGTCGTCCCGGCCTACTGCGATCGACCTATCCGACCGACTGCTCCAACAACAGTCGAGCTTGTTACTTTCAGTGTTTTTCTCAATTCGGACAACTTGATGGTGTTTTGTACGAAGATGGCTACGGAATATATAGGCACGAACGTGATTTATGGCTCATAAAAAATGTGTTCATTGAGTCTATCTCTGAATGCTATCAGGAATAGTGTTCTTTTTTTCGTTCTTTCCGGTGTTTCGAGCTCATCATTTTCTATTTCAGTATGAGAGTTTAACTAATTTATCAAGATTTTATATTTATTTAACGAGGATTCACTTTTATGACTTATGCAAGGACAAATGTTCATCAATTACTAAGACGATTAAACACTCTTATCATATTTTTAATTTTAAATACTAAATATAAGAATAAAATGCAAAGAGAGAAAGAAAAAAGATATTTCATTTGATGTAAATTTTTAGATATTCAGACAGATTTAATTAATGTCTAATATTATTATATCAAACACATATAGTAATATACGAGGGAGGTTGTTTGATAAGTCCGTGTAAAAATAAAAACTGCTTCATTTTTTTGAATAAATCGTTTTTATTTTTCAACATAGTCTCCTTTTAGGCTTATACACTTCATCCAACGCTGCTCTAGTTTGTTGATCCCTTCCGAATAATAGGATTTGTCCAAGTCTGTAAAATAGTCATTCGTTCCTGCAATCACCTCCTCGTTCGAATAAAATCTTTTTCCCGCGAGCCATTTCTTCATATTAGGGAACAAATAATAGTCCGATGGAGTCAAGTCTGGAGAATAGGGGGGATGTGAAACGATTTGGAACCCTATTTCCATTAGTTTTGCGGTCACAACTGCTGAGGTGTGAGCTGGTGCGTTGTCGTGATGAAAGACGACTTTTTTGTGGGCTAATCGGGGACGTTTTTCTTGCAACTCGGTTTTCAAATGATCCAATAACAATGATGAACACCTATAATGGTTTTACCCTTTTCACTCCGAAAATTTTGAAACCACTTATAAACCGCACTAATCGAAGGTGCAAAGTCACCATAATGTTTATCAAGCTTCTGTTTAGTCTCCTGAGGCGTTTTGCCTTTAATGAAGTAGTGTTTAATCAACACGCGAAATTCTTTTTCGTCCATTATTTGACAATCACTCGATTTCCTTGATTCCAACGATTGTCAAACACAAAGGAATAGACCGATATGGCTGAAACTTGATGTGTGTTATTCCAAGAGGTGCTACTAATTAAAAATAACCTCGATATGCACCAGTGGTGCCATCTTTCGGAATTTACACGGACTTATCAAACGACCTCGTACTTTCTAAAAAAATAATTATATTATTTTGAAAATTTTATTATTTATTAACTTTTGCTTTTCAAATAGGTAAATAAAATATAAAAATAAAGAAATGAAAATATTATCAAATTGGAAATTTTTTTAAACAATTCTTATAAGTTAAAAACAAATATGTTCTTTTTGATTTATATAAGAATCTGAAATTATTTAAAATATTTAAGTTTCTCAATATTGATACAAATTTGTGAATTAAAAAGAGATATTGTATATATATAAATTATTTATTGAAAGAAGTCAGATTTTATAAAATAAAAACTTTAGATAATCTATATTTACTTAGAAGAGATTGAAAAATATAACTTTAAATAACTCAAACAGAAAATATAAATAAAAACAATTTTAATAAAAAAAAGTGTTGCTCCTATTGATAAGTTATTACAAGTAAAGTTAATAAAACGAAAGTATGAACAAACTAGTATGTGTATATATCCAACATAGTCACAAGAGAAGACCTAATATTTCAAGTTGCTACGACATATTCCAGATCCCCAAATTTGTACCAATGTTGGTACCCTCCGGCGTGTTTTACTGTAGAAATGGCATCAGCAGCAACAAAACAGTCATCGACTTAACAAATATAACTGGAACGACACTATAACGAAACTGTAAGATTCACAAGAGCGGAAGGTTTCTGTGCGTCTTCGTGCGTTTTCCTCTTTGCGGCCTATCACGTATTTGCTGGTCGTTCAATATTAGCTCTGGAAGGAGGGTAGTACCAGTAGGTGGCAGCATCTGTCAATATTGTTCACTTTATTGACATAACGTGTATGGCCACTGTTAGCCGGCAACAACAAAACGTGGTTTTGTTACGTGCATCGAATGAATAATTATTATTTTGTTGAAGGTCTCATGTTTCGTGCGAATGATTTTTGCTGCTCGATTGCGCGTTATTTGTTGCGAATTTTTTTCTTTACAAGTATCGCATGCGCATGTTTATATATGACCGTATGTTTTTGTATATGTGTGAACGTTTTAAACACTGAACATTACGGTTCAATAATCGATTTCAATTTACAGTCAACCAAAATATGAATAAAATATGTTTTGAACACTTGAATTTATTTCGAAATTTCAAATATATTAATTTAAATCTATATGCCACACAATATATATATATATATATATATATATATATATATATATATATATATATATATGTACATTAGGAATTTGGTTATTTTTAATTTTTCCCAAAAGAAATATAAAATGAAAAATAACAAATTGAAAAAAATGTCGATATAAATAACACGACATTTTATTCGAATTTTCCTGCAACGAGAAGAATATATGAGTAAACTTCATTTTTAAGGCCAGCAACTTTCATCGAAGTTTCTATCGTTATTTGCTTGCATAGTCGATCGTTAAGCCAAAGAAAATATGTTATACCTATAGACGTGTATAAGTAAAAGCATCGAAATCTACTCTAGAATATTGTCAACAAAACTACGCGTTTTCTTGCGTAGCCTAATCCCGTGCCACCCTTCTCACTTTCAAAACTTAAGTCTTCGACTCTTCTCCATCACCGTTTGCCGTCACAGCGGAATTATTCGAAGGATTAATATTTGAAACAGAATCAAAGTAAATCCTGGATTAACAAGTGGAAACAGGTGGGTTGATGGATATAGATAGGTAAGGTTTGGTGGAACAACTGCTACGTGCTGTACACGTGGATGAATCGAGTCGAGGTAATTAAATGTGTCGGAATTTGGTTCGCGTGGAAACTTTCGAAGATGCTAAATTAAGTTTGCGTTCAGTTTGATCCCTCGAATGTTTGATTACTACGCCCATTTGTAAATGGACGCACAGTTGTCATGGTGATACGGATTTCTGTATTGGTGCACTTCAATGCTCGTTCAAAGATGTACAGTTTATTGTTAGAATATCTTCGAATAATGAAAACATATTTGGAAATGTATACTTTTTTCGTGCAGAATGTTCGCTAAAGTGGAAATATGGCTGGAGAAATGGTTTCGACAGATGATCGATAATTTTGATATTATTATAAAGACTGTGACATAGGTCAGTATTACAAGAAGGATCGTCTGAGTATGACAGGATCAATTTCTTGAAAACCATATCAATTTAATATTCTTTATTCGTAAGTTGATTGAATTTCTGTCAAACACAATGACAGATAAATTAATATTATTAAACTTTAATTTCAAATATCTTGTAAACAGGTGTGTCTTTAAATTTATTCGCACCTAATTTTAAATGTATCAATTTTAAATATTTATGTTGTAAGGATTTTAATTATAATAATAAATTAACAACACATTTTATACCATTACAATGTAACCTGTGTATTAACACTTATGAACTGACATTTTTTTTTAATTATAATTATATAAAATTATTTTTATACTCTCATTATTATAAATTGATACATTTTATATAAAGAAATAAATATAAAACGCAAATTATTAAGAAAAAATTGACTATTACAATTAAAAATTAACTATTACAACTGTTTAAGCCAAATTTGCAATTTAATAAAATATAATTAATAGTACTAGATAGGTAACTGATGATAGAGTCCTATTTATTGTCATTATACATAATTTATTGCAAATAAAACACATCTCTTTAAATAAAAATACAATCTTGGTGCAATAGAAATTTTAATTTATTTTTGTATGTATTAAAAGTTATGTCTATTTGTATTCTTACTTATATGAATATAAATAGACATAAAAACTTTAATAGAAGCAAAAAAAATATAATTAATAAAAAAATATTACATGTTCCAGAGTATGTATGTCAATATATATCTGATGATACAAAATAATTTATATATGATACTTTCAAAGTTTACAGAAAATATTTAAAAATTTATAAAATTGTCTCGTGCAAACATTACTAGTTTTTATTAATTTATTTTAAATCTCGTCTGATTGAGAAAGTACCCAACGATATAAAGTCTGTTGAACGAGTCAAGATTTCTAAATAAATAATTAAAGTGAAAATACATCGAAACGCCACTGTATAAACATACCTATGTCGCGCCATACAGTGTATTCGGTTGGTTTTTCGCTCGACTCATTCGTATTCTTGCTTGCTTACCATCTAGCTTTACCCTTAATTATTAACTCGTTTAGTGTACCGTCGCGGCGGAAACAAATGGTACAGAATAATTAGTTAATGGAATAATTCATTTATCAAAATATCTCGCAATGTCTTTAAAGTGCCTTTCGTCGGCGGCAACTTTCCGAAAATTTTAAACTAATAAACTTAATTCGTTCGCCAAGAATCCAAAGCTCGTTTGTAACACAACGTTCCGTCCGTGTTCTTCCAATTGTGGTACGATGTTTGCATTCACGAATTGCGGTGGATGTCATCCGTGATATAGCCGACATCGTCTTCGTTTCATTTTTCAACTTAAATTATTGCGCGCCAGTTTTATCTTCGTATCAGTTCGTTTTGATTTATTTCACGTTTTCTGTATTGTATTGTGCGAGTGTGCCGGTCTCTCTTAACTTTGGCTATATTCCAAAATGTTTGGTTTCAATTCTTTTGATTTTCAAGATTAATCGTTACTGCGGTTTCTCCTCAGAGAATTTCTTCATTACTTTTCTTCTGTATTTTATAAAGAGAGATTCTTTTTAATTCCGAATATTTTTTTATAAAATTTTTTACAAAAAAGATATCTCTTAATAACACAAGTATATCGTTTCAAAAATGTACGAGGTCTTACAACATATAAACTCTATCTTATTGGTATTCATTTTATTTTTTAAAAAATCATTAATATATCCCCTTTACTGATATAAAATAAGAAAACGTTTATTATTAAACTTATTAAAATACGAATTATTTATTTATTACTAAAATAATAAATAATCAATTTTCAGATTAAAATAATTTATTTATTTAACATTACGTGAAAATCGAATTAAAACTTTTATAAATTCTACGAGACAATTTTTAATAACTAAATTTAATGTATGATAAAACAAATAAAAATAACTGTAGAGTCAGTCCGTTTATTAATTACCTAGCTTTTGAATGACTGAACCGAAAATTTGATATTTGGATAAATTTGGATAGGAAAATAAATTGGATTTTAAACTAAATTGAAAAACATGTAGGGATATGAGTATGTAAATTAGACACCAAACATAACTTTTACTTTGTTTATACTTTTAATTTATTTATTTCATTTGAATATTTTTCTGTTTATTCAATTCGAAACTGATTAATTAGCATTATTTATAAGCACTTATTTAATTAATTAAATTATTATTTAAAATAGAATTTATTTAAACTCGAATTATACAAAAAAATATTATTGTTATTCTTTAATAGAATTTAAATAATAAATGTACATATCTTTAAAATATTTTTCTTAATATAAATTATTTATTTTAAATTGTATTAAAACAAATATTTATATGAATTTTAAACGTAAAATATTATAATAATTGTAAGTAGATTATACATATTTACTTTTTTAAAAAAATAATTTGAAATTGTAGAGAAAAATAGGTTGTTAGTAATGGTGATAATATATTATTAGGATATTTATGGATTTTTAATATATTTTTTTAACGAAAATTAAAATTATATATCATAAAATAAATTTCAGTTATTAGTTTATTATTTGAGTAGCATTTCTTACTTTTTCAATTATTAATTTATTTGTTATATATAATTGTTTTTTGAATAATTTAAGAATTTCGAAGATTACCATACTAAAAATATTTAGATATTAACTTATCATTTAAAAAAAAGTTTAAAAAATCATTCAGAAATGAAACTTTATACTTATATTATTAAGATTAAATTTATTTGGTTACAAGAAATGATAGAATCGTTCAATTAAGAGATACAATTTTCAGACGAAACTTGTTTCAAAATAATTTTATTTTATTTGTTACGTTGTTGAGTTTGAGCGGTGACCTTAGTACTCTATTACCTTTACGCTATAATATATATATATATATATATATATATATATATATATATATATATATAAGTAATATGAAAGGCACTGTCTTATTTTGTTACACACTTTCGAGAAAGAAGATATGAAATTGTGAATATTTTATTTTCATGCGTCCCTTCTGAATAAGTCTGATGTCGGTGATATTTTCACCAGCAATAACATCTAGTACATTTATTATTCCGTATATTCATTAGAACAAAAAGATATATATATATATATATAATATGAAATATAAACACTATTTCATATACTTATTGTAAGTTATGTTTTGAAATATGTTTTTATTATAAATGTATGATAAAATTATTGATCTAACTTTCAGTTAAAAAGAACGTTATTTTAATATTTAATTAAGCAAAGGTAAAATACAAAATCATTATTAATGCATATTATATTTTGGTTATATTTCGAATAAATTTTAATAATGTTTTGAAGCTACAAAAAATGTTACTTATGTTAAATTATATAAAATATAAAAACAAATATTATTTATTCTACTAGTGAATGAAGGTCTCTTTAATATATATATATATATAATATCTTCAAAGTTTATATTTATTCAATAATTTACGACTAAAGCCTTTCATTAAAATACGTAATTTTCTAATTAATAATAATGATTAATATCAATTGACAAAATATGTCAGCTTCAATTAATTAACTTCATTGTGTTCCATTTTAAGTTGGTCACACTGTATTTATTTACGTATACACCGGAGTTTGGGAACGAACGCGGGTACTTGTTCGAAGCATACTCGAGTATGTGTAAGTGTCCATATTCGTAAGAGTATCCCGTATGCTTATACGTGTTTGTGTGTGTGCGTGTGTATATTTTAAGTGGGATGAGATTGGTATACGTCTACTCAGGCCGTCACCAGTCCGCTATTAATCTCCTTAATTAGTTTTTCCCGGTCCACTAAGCTGTTAAGTCGCGCGAGAAATACTTATCGATCCGACCGTCGAATCCGATGTGGTGTTCGAGAGTCACTCTGAGGTTGATTTCAAAGTCGCCAATATAATAGCGTTACCACCATTGTTGTGTATCATTTGATATAGTTAGGACAAGTTATTACATATATGATATTTTTTCTTTTTCTTCCTATGGTGATCTCGGCTGAGTAAATATACAGTTTCTCGAGATACGTTTGGGTTTATTTTGATTTATACGACATATTGCTTTTAGCGTTTGTGAATTCATACGCTGTTGAAACACGATATCATTCATAATTCATTGTATAAGTTCAATTTATTGAAGTTTTTGATGTATTTCAAACGAATATATATATATATATATATATATATATATATATATATATATATATATAAACCCAACAGGTACATAATTCTGATAATATTACAAAACAAACTGCTTCGAAATTTCATTTGAACGTTAAAAAATACACTTATGTGAGATAAAATGTTCGTATTGCGTTCTATGAACTTTGTGATATATTTTTCAGTTCTTTCAACAATTATTCTTTTGAAGTTAGTTGTTACTTCAAATTATTTTTTATATGAAGATACGCATGAGAGAAGTAAAGAAGTTTGTTGAATTTCAATTACTTTCGATTTAAGTTAGAACTTTATATTAAAATAAAAAGAATATGCAAATTTCATTGTATTAATAAAAAATAATTTTTAATTATAAATAATAATGGACTTTTTATTATCTTTAAAACTATAAAATATTATTACTCACAGATAAAGGAGATATAAAATAACTTTTACAGTTATTTATGTCATTTTGATATTTTAGGAAATCAAAATTTCTTTACTATTTTATTTTTTGAAATTAGCTCCTTAGATTATATAAACTTATAAAAGGTAAATATTTTTTCTAAAAAAATATTTTACTGTGTAATGTGAAAATTTGATTAGAGAAATGAACGTTATTTAATAAATTGACATACTTCTATTAAATGTTAAAGTTTTTGATGATAGTACACTCGTACATAAAATATTATACATTTATTTTTTAAAATAGTGACTGACAAATGTAATAAAAATAATATTAATTCTAGACTATAATTACATTGTATGATTAAAAGTTTGTTACGCTATTTTCAATATTTTCAAAGTTAAAACAAATATGACTTAATGAAAATATTACTCTTAAGAAAAAATATAAATATGAAGCATATGGTTACTTAAAATGTTTTGTTAAAAATAATATCAATTAAATAAATATATATTTATTAAAGTAAATAAAAAAATATTTTAAAGATAAAAAATTATAAACAAACAATTTAATTAATTAAAATAGAGGTCCATATCGTATATTTATGAATATTGAATAATAAAGTAAGTTTAAAACCGGTCGTATCGAATTTACAAGTTGTATGTAGTAGTGTCTTTATAAATTTATGTAGCCTGCAATCTGAAATTGTATCAAATAGTAATGCAGCTTACATCCTTCTTCACACTATTGGTGATTTTCATGAGATATTTTTTGTTGCAGTTTGTTTTAAGCAAAGGTATCTCATGGGATAACAAAGGTTTTCCAGACTCTCTACATACATTTTCGTCTTGCTGTCAGACTGCCTTTTTATGTTGACTTAATGTAATTTAAAATACAATCGTTAAAATTACTTGATATTAAAAATGTTTTTCAGATTTTATGATAGAATAAAATAATATTAAAAAAACGTCGTTTCAAAAATTACATTTTTATAAATATCTGCTTATTGTTTATAGTAGTCCTATCAAATACTTTATTTTAAAACTATTCCTTTTAATTTTTTTTTAAAGAAATTATATTTTCTTTCTGACTCTTTTTATAAATATTATATAATAGATTTAAAATAATATATCTACTTAAACGATAATGTTTTCATACGTATTTTTTATCTTTGATCATGATAAAAAAATAATTAAAACGATGTAGAAAAAAATCATAATAAAATCAATTTCGATTTTGTTCAAAAATTAATTATGGTTGCTAGGACGATGAAGTTCAATGAACACGTGAACAAATCAACTGCAAATGAACACATAAATCAAAATTGTATCTGGATATGATATCTGAAAGTGTCAAACCATTCATCTGAAATAGAAACAGATAATAATTCATAATTTTAAATTGATAACGTTGCATTTTTTTTCAAAAAAAAATATACAATTATAATGCTGATATAGGATACTATATACAGGATACGTAAATCAATTTTATTTCTTCATAAATAATGTTTATGTGCAGTTAACGAATTCAAATCTACATTTTTTTCATGAAATATATATTTTTAGATTTATGTCCTTCCTTTAATATTTAGATATATATGTAGTTAATACTGTTTTAAAAATGTATTTTGTATGAAATACAATTTTTTATAACACATACTAAAAAAAATCCAAAATATTTATTTATTTAAATGAATTATTTTTTTGAGATTCAAGGAAAGTTTAAATTATTAATATAATGTTCTTAAATTAGAATATAATAAATTCAACAGATTATAAGTAATATTCTAATTAGCTATACAATTAAAAAAATAATCATACAACTTTTTATACAGTAGTGGTATTTTAAAAAAATATTAAATAAGATTTCAATTAATAACAAGTTTCAAATCAATAAACACAATGTATAGAGCGCATTCACATAACAGAAACATTCCATTATTTTCTAATTATATATCGATAAAATATTAATTCCGTATAGTCAAACAATAATAAGCTGACGTGGAAGCAACGAAATAACGGTAGAGTGCACTTGCCTTTCGATTTTCTTCTGGGAATAGACGAAAGGAACGTTCGCGGCGAATTTATTCGATTGGACGGATCAATTCTTTATGCGCCAGTTGTTCTCTCCGAGGACAAATAGCGTCTCGGCGAAATCGAAAAATAAGAAAATGAAAATGGACGCACCGGTTTAAAATAATAAGCTATCGGATTTAACGACAGTATAGCACTCCCATGCTACATTACACAAATACTTATTATTTTTTCTAATAAATTATATATATATATATATATATATATATATATATATATATATATATATATATGTATGATATACAAATAATAAGAACGAATTATGTGACTATTACAATAATATATAAGAATTATTTTATATTTCTTCTTCAAGTAGCCAATAAAACAAATATTTCTAACCAGATTTTAATTTATATTTAAAATAAGCATCGTTGTAAATATTGAAATCATGGAATATACTTAAGAATAAAATATAATGTAACGGTTTAAAAAATATACCGAATTTAAAGGAATACATTTTAAATTAACAGTGGTTCGAAAACTTAGCCTGGAAACTACTGATCATAAGATTAGTTTCATTTTGGAAGATGAAAACAGATTGAGGATAATAGTTGAACAAGACTATCATCGTAACTACTGAAGAATTTACTATTCGAGAAACTTCAAACAATCCATTCAATCGTTCACCGAAATCTGATAACGACTAGAAAGATCTCTAAAGTGGAACATTAGGTGTCACGTGGATTAAGTGAAACAAATCTCCGGTAAAGGATGAACGCTCAGCTCTTCTTTCACGGATGAAGAATAAACCGTGTTTAAATCGAATCGGTATAGGAATTAAATATAAAAACATCAAAGACATACTCATGAACTACAATTGATAACCAGTCTTAATCTAAACTTAAATTACTTTAAATAGTACTATATCTCAAAATGTTTAACATATTTAAATATACATATATGAATGGATGATAAATATATTTGTACTTACAAAATTAATAACTTCAAGATACGTATGAATGGATATCCACATACCTGAAATAAAAAATAGAATTAATAATTTTTTAATCATATATACAATAGAATTTTATTTAATAACTATAAAATTTTCAGAAATCTAAAATTAATCTTATTTTATATTTCAAAACTTGAAATTTATTTTTTTATATTGTAAATACATTTAAATAGAAAAATATTTATAGTTTCTTTTTTTTTAATAGAAACATTTTAAATATCGTAAATGATTACATACATTGTATATATGTATGTATATTCATTAGAAGGCAAGTTTTGGTGTTTTAAAATAATCTTCAAATAAAATATGAAATTATCAGATTAAATCAATAAAATAGCAGATGAAAAAATAACAAAAACTAACATTTTACAATTATTTCTATGGAAAAAAATATATTTGAATAAAAACTAAGTATACATTGAATATTATTCAAAAAATATAAATGTACTTTTAAGCTTACATAAATAATAAATATATACTATTAAGCAAATAAATACTATTAAGCTTACATAAATAGTATTTATTTGATGTTATTACTTTATAACATCTTTTACTCCAATATGTATTCTATAAAAATATTTTTTTGTACTATTAAATGCAATACTAGAAAAAAAATTGTTTTTAATTAAATATTAAAAGTTTTTAATTACAAGAATTTAGAAAATTAAAACAAAATTATTTTTGTTTAAAACATTAATTTAAATAATTAAATCAATATTTTATATGTGAAGAAAATGAGTTAAAATATATTGTACGAATATATATTGTGTATACCTCTGTGTTTATGTGTATGTACATGTATATATATATATATATATATATATATATATATATATATATATATATATATATATATCTGAAAACTTTCAACTTTCATTACACAAAGTATTCTAAATATTTAAACAACTGATTGAATATTCAATCAACATTTCAATCCATACGAATATTTTGTGACAAACAATTTAACAAATTTAATTTGAAAAATACATCAACGCACAGTCATAAATTCTCTATAAGACATGTTCTATCTTCTAAAAGACGTGAACCCACATATACAAGAATTGAAAGATATACGAGTCACTTTCCTATATCAGATATTTCACGTACCTGCTGGTAAACATCTAAACAGTCTTACTGACAGACAAGCAAATCTTCACCCGTTTCGTCTGTGGGTGGCATCAATCAACCCTCAACCCTCGCTATAAAATACGCGAATGAATTGTGAAGCTATAGTCTTAGAGGGTTTCGCCTATTGTTTCATAAAAGACTGATTCTCGAGAATTCTATAGCAAAATAATCTCTTTATATGGTAACATAATAATAAAATGGGATTAACTAAAGCATACATACATAAATATATATATATATATATATATATATATATATATATGTTTGTGTGTGTGTACATATCTTCCCTATAGCTGTTAAAATTAAATATCACATATTTAATTTTGCTAAGATTTACTTAATATGTGCGTGTTATAAGATATAAATGAAATTAATTGTTAATTACGTTATTAAATATACTGTAGAATATAAAACTTTCATATTAAGTAATTAAAACCATTAATAACTTACATTATAATTGAATTAAAAATTACTAAAAAAATACGATAAACTGTTGAAGTCAAATGACAGAATATATTTCTTGAAAATTATAATTAAATTCTATAATAATTATTTTCTTAAAACTCAACTTATTTTTCATTATTAGTGTTAAATTATTTGTTGAGTTCTACAACATACAATAATTTATTAAGTGACCTAAATTAAAATAATAACGGATTATATATATATATATATATATATATATATATATATATATATATATATATATATATATATAAATGAGACTATTATATAAAATAATTTACTCGAAAGAAGATACAAGGAGAAATCAAGAATGATTCTGACAAAAGAAAATTAGTTTAACAATTGTACAAGAGACATAATACAGAGATCTAAAGACGTTTGTATAATTCCGTGGAGATTTTCTTTAAGCCATATACACATATGTCTTATAGCAAACAGAGAATAATGAAATGTATTTTGTAAATACAACAAATGACATGAATAAACGAACGATTGTCTCTAATAAACCATATAAATCGACCGTTGAGACATACACTATTGTAAAAATTGTTCTACTCAGAAACATTATTCTCCTAGATATATTCACTATAAATACATTGTTACAATTTAATAAGACGATGTAAATAGTTGTATATTTAATGAGATTATTTAGCTGGAATTATTTTTAAGATGTAGCATGTTTATTCTGTTTTATAAAAAGAGCATTAAATCGTAAAAAATATATGAGATCGAATATCAATTTTCTAAAAAAATGTTTTTTCATTATTAATTCTTTTATTTAAAACGATTATTCAATAAACAAATATTATTTAATATTTATCACTTGTAATAAATGTATGAAAATATTTTATTTCATTCAAATAACATATGTAGTAAATACAAGTTTTTGTAAATTAATTTATTTACTTTTTACTGTTTAATTGCAATGTACTTATTAAATATAGAGGATATTTGTTTCCATTTATGGTGATTATTTTTTAAATGAATTTTAAATTAAATTTTGTAATTTTTAATAGCATATTTAAAATATAGTATTAATTATGAAAGACATATTAAGTATTAATTAAAGGTTGTTAATTTCATTATATATATATATATATATATATATATATATATATATATATATAAATGAATGGATGTAAATCCAAAGGAACAAAATCGAACGAATTGATTTCAAAATGACACATCCGCCCAAACGGTCCTTTCTGTTTCGCGCACATGTACGTGGGTGTTAGTAAAGAGGGGTTTTCAAATACGGAAACGGCGTGAAGCGACAACACAACGATAGTGATAGAAAAAGAGTTTCTTTTTCACTAACACATCGGGAACGCAATGGAGAACCAATACAAGGTAAGACTCCGCATAGTGCTTCTTGCATAATATAGAAGCTCGGGGAGATTGTTTTATTCCTAGCGGAAAAAATACATTGAAATCGGATTATCATCATTCTTTCGGAAGCTAACAATAGATTGATTGTGTACGCAGTCAGTCAGCAAGCCAGCTAAAAACAGCGAGCCAGCCATCTACGCAACTGTTTCAGATGGAAGTGAACAGGATTTGATGCTTCTAGGTAGTGGAATTACGAAGGGACGCGGGGATGTTTACGTAGAACAGATTCGAATATTCACATTTAGTTTATATCGGTGTCTCTCTTCTCGCTTCTTAATCGTATTTTAATATAATTTCTAATAATAATTTATTTCGCAAGTAAGTTATAAATTAGATTCGTAACACTTGAAAACATTTTATGCATTAAGAAACATTTCCATTAAATTTATTTAGAAATTATTAATGTTATAAATCACGTCAGATGTGTTTGATTTAAATACAGCTAAATTAATTGCTTCATACTACCAAATAATATGATGAACTTTCTACGTGAAACCATATTGGATATCGTAATTATAAAATGAAAATGGTTATTGATTTTGCAAAGTATTATAGCATTAGAAACAATAATAAAGTTCGATTAACTTGCCTACTTTGGTCGTTCAAGTTTACATCTTTTGATCTTTTAGTGGAAACTTCCAAACTTGATCTCTACTAAAATTAATCTCAAATACACATAGCTGACCTTTAAATTTTGTATAATACATACATGCATACATATATGTGTGTGTATGTATATATATAAGAGAAATAATATTTATCTTTAATTTATTTTCTTGATATAAATACCTAAATACAGATTCTTTATTAAGTTATTAAAAAACGAATTAATATATTTCTGTGTGAAATTGACTTATTTTATCGAATGTAAATATTTTTTATTTCATTCATGTAAAAGAATTTTTTTAATAAAACGATAAAATTTCTTTCTTTTATAAATAAAATATTATTTTACAAATTAAAAAACGACTATTAAAGTAGGTGGAAATTACGAACTCATATATTTTTAAAATACGAAAAAAAATCATGAAATGAAGTAAAACATAGCTTGTTATTAAGCTATAATTTATTTAAATTCATTTCCTTATTATCCTTATTGAAGACATGAACTCAATGAATATTTAATAGAAGCTTGTTATAATATTGTATTTTACATATTCTATTTTTTTATAAAATAAACAAGGCAAATTAGAAACTATTTTTTTACAAAAACTAATGCAAAATATTTTTAAAATGCAAAGAAATACATTTACTAAAATTCAATGGCTTTTATTGATTTTTTCTTTTATCTTATTTCTTTCTATTTCTAGAGAAACATTCATTTATCATTTTGACAGGAGACAATATAAGCAAAAAGGTCAGTTTATATATATATATATATATTTATATATAAATTTATAAATTCTTGTAAAATATATATTAATATTAAAAATAGATCAGACATAAAATAAATATATAGTATACTTATATTTATATTTTTTATATGTATCTATTTTTGTATTTATATTTAATAAAAATATATAAACAGTTTCTAACTTAATTCATCTTATTTATTTTATTATAAAACAAGAAAAATCGTTATTTTTATAGTTTAAAATATCAAATATTATGTAGTTTTAAACATGGCAAATATCATTTCGCTAAAAGTTCTAATATATTAAATAATGTATGGATATATCGAAATATAAAACTATTTGACTACAAGACACTTATGAATAATATATAATGGCTTTTAATATATTTTAATACTTATGAGAAAATATGAATTAGTAAATAAGATATATAAAGTTTATTGTAATATTATTTAATTGACTTATAAATTTGTAAAAATACATTAAATTTTAATTTGCAAATATTTATAAAATTAAAATTCGTACACAGAATTCTATTATCCTTCTTTCTATTCAAAGTTTGCAAATTGCTGTAATTTGACAAGCTCAATTTTAATATTAGTGACATTCTTAGATACCTTTTTACTCTCAAAAGTGATTTAATAATAAATATAAAATTTATAAAACAATAAATACAATAGTATAAAAAAAGGAAATTAATTTTTGAATTGATTTATATATTGAAAATTTGTAAATTAAATTGACAAGTTAAATATAATTTTTTGTACTTATTCTATTATTAATTATATTACAGAAATTATATATGTGTATATGTGATTTTTTATACAAATGTATACAGGTATAATACAAAGAAAACAAATGTAAACAAAGTAGTGTAATTGTTCAGGATAAGATTGACACACCCTGATCAAAATAAAAAGAAAAAATAACACTAGTGCAATAAAAACAAGATTAAAATACTTTAAGTACAAAAAAAACACGTTGCGAAATAGAAAAAGTTTGCATTTTTCCTGTTCGAAGTGAGAAAATAAATAAGATTACATACTTTAGGAATGTGCAACGTTTTCGTTCATAAAAATGCTAGAAGGAAAATCACGAACGATCTAGTGAATAATACAC
Organism: Neoneuromus ignobilis; assembly: GCA_029203775.1. NCBI lineage: Eukaryota > Metazoa > Arthropoda > Insecta > Megaloptera > Corydalidae > Neoneuromus > Neoneuromus ignobilis. Next base: position 12,954,713 of record CP092094.1, on the reverse strand, counting down.
ATTAAGATTTACAAGTGAGAATTGGAATTAGAATTCAATATTAAATTCACAAACGTCTATAAGAAATATGGATTTGAATAGCATTGTTTCGATACTTTCATTATGTACGATTTTTTATTTAAGAAAAAAAATATGTATGTATATATATATATAAAGTTTGAAATTTTTAAAATTATTTTGAATATGTGAATTTTAAATTTATCATGTGATAATGTAAGAAAATATTAGAGATAATATTATATAAAAAAAATAATCCCAAATAATTTGTTAAAAATTAAAAAAATAGTTATATTACTGCATCATTATTATATATTACAAAATGAACTTCTTCAGGATAGTTAAGTGGTGTTAAATAACACATCAGCACACCTATAATTATTTCTGATACCTCGATTTCTTTGAATTGTGAAAATAACAGTTCTTTCTGCTATAATTTTTTATCCGCGTGTCAAAACGATGCGGATAAAAGTATCAAATATTACAAGCCACAAATATTATTCGTGATTTGTAATATTTGATTGTGAGGAAATTATTACACAGAATGTCAATGTAAAGGTAACAAACTCTATCGCCTTCTACTTTTCGAGTCGTGTTGTATAACACCGGGTTTTGTTCACACAAAAGAAGTAAGTGTGTACAAGAGTTACCACTTTAACTGGGGCGTCTACGACAAGAAAGTATATTCGATCGAAATGCATTGACGTATCTAGTCAGTGGCGTGAGTTTTTTAACACTAGAATAAAATATTCTTTCTTTATTTCACTTTATATTTCAGTATATATATATATATATATATATATATATATATATATATAGATCAAAAATCATATAACAATATTTAAATGAATGATAAGAAAAGTAAGTGTTTCAACATATAATTTTTTTTTTATTTGTAAACGAATTTAACAAAAAAGAATTAATTTAATCTGAACACGATTTCATTTACCAGAAAAAACATTCTTTCTAATAATTCCGACTTTATAGACTTAAAAAAATACTTCAATTTGTCAACCTTCTTAAAGATAACATAAGATCTTGTATCATTAACTACCTACAAAATTTCAAATGACGTACATACATTTGCTGTACAACCCAGAATTATAATTATCTGAATATCTATTGTCTGGGCTATTGGAGGAATGTATAGTAGCAAAAAGTCTATACAACAACAATGACATGATTAATATCATGCATGACTGGATATGAATTATCAATTGAGACTTATTTGAAATTAAAATTATTTTTTTAAGCATATACACACACATAAACATATATATATATATATATATATATATATATATATATATATATAATAAGAAAAAGATATGCTTATAAATATAAAAAAGACGAAGTAAAAAAATAAATACGAACGTCACTGTCGATGTTCTAATAAGAGCGTTAGGCTCGAGCAAAATACTAGTAACTTCACTTCAAGCATGTCTGACTGAAAGCCACAAAAAGCACATTTTGTTCGTCTCATATTGTTCTAAAAGCTTCGACCACGAACAATTTGACAAAAAAAGTCTACACGAGACGACATCTCGACAATAATTGCCTCCTATTTTGTCAATAATTACGCCATCGTTGACATTTTACATCTGCAATCGTTATTAATTTTTTTGTCTACAGATATTACAATTTCACTATATATATATATATATATATATATATACAATTTTCAATACTAATATTTTTTTATATCTTATTAATTGATAATTACTTTGCCAGAAACAAATTTATTAACACTAAATCTACTGATATTTCATGTATACCTATTTCTACCACAGCGGATCAAACGACTCGTCAACACGAGCAAAGAGTTCTTTCGAACATTTTGCTCAGGTTGGAGAGCAGTGTGATAGGTCGGTAGTTCACAACGAATCTCAAAGGCTTGCCAATCTTTGGAATCGAGATTATTTTGCCAAGTTTTCAGTTTCAGGGGAAATGCTTCGTCTGAATGATCGCGTTAGAAATGCTTGTCAAAAGGACAATCCTGCTTGCAGTAAGACGTTTTAGTGCAAATGTTGTCCTTGTCAACAGTCACTCTTATCTCTTCTAATTTGCAAATGGCCCTGAGACGTCATCAGGGGGCCATTATGTTAAGCGAGTGGCCAGTTTTCATGGTAATAAACACAATTCATATTTTATATATATATATATATATATATATATATATATATATATATATATATATATAACGCCCACATCAGTCCACTAATGAATGCTACCATATATATATATATATATATATATATATATATATAAATGAATTAAAAATTAATAGAAGGTTATAATTTTTAAAGTGTTTTATTTCTACAACTAATTAAAAATTAAAAAATATATTCTATGAAAATAATTACAAAGAAATACGAAAATATCAAATGTTTATGAGCTTATTTTCTGTGTACGAATCTCTATTTAATATTGTTTGGCTTTCAAGAAATATGTTTGATTTATTTCAAAAATTATTTTTATATTTCAAGGAATATGATAAAATTTCAATTGATAATAATCTCTTAGAAAATGACATTGCAAACAATTTATCTAAATATTTTTTATTTCAAATACGTTGAAAATAAATACGTACTTTTAACCTTGAAAAAAGATTTGTGAACAAAAGATTTATTCCTAGAAAAAATAACAAGAAGAAATATCGATAATAAAATTATTTTGTTAAGAAAATTCTAACTATATTTTTATTTCATTATTTCGTTTTTATATAGATGAATTATTTAATATTATCACAAAATATTTAATATATATATAAACTTTTTACATATTATTATTAAAATGATAATATTTAATTATATTTTTTATTAAATTCTTTCTAGTATTTTACTTGAAACAATGAAAATATTTTTGAGAAATTTTCCAATATTACTAAAATCAAATATTCGATTATATCAACACGAAAGATAAAAAATATAATAAAAAAAAACTCTAGACACAAACTAACTTAGTATAAGAAAATCCTTGAACATTTCATACAATAGTTGAACAGTAATATAAATAGATTTTCTATGTAACATGTTACACCTCACTAGTGTAAGAACAGTTCTGGAAACAATACTTGACGATTGGTTGGAAGAAAAGTGCAAAATCAGACGATTTCTTATTATATTGGCTAACATTGGTCGGCCACTGTAACATTGAACAAGACGATAGCACTAAAAGTTATTGTTTTATGGAATGACGTGAAGCAAGTGGATATATTTTCATGATTGAAATTTTATGTGAAAAAACATCTTTGCCATCTTTTTTTGACGAAAGATGTTTTACGATATGTCACCGAAGTATATTAAATCAAAATACATAAAATATATTAGTTATTGAAAAAAGACATATATGCATATTAACTTTATATATATATATATATATATATATATATATATATATATATATATATATATATATATATAATAAAATACTGCTTAAACATTCCAACTTAAACATGTTACACATCAATGTATAAACTAAAGTCTTCAGTTTAGATATAATGAGTTTTCTATTTTCTTAAACTTACATTATAAGCATTTACTATACGACTTTTGAGATTATATATTATATTAACATTGGCGTATAATGTATTAAGTTTAATGAATTAGTTTTGTTTTAATAAATAGAGATGAGAATGAGCACCACAAAAAAATAAAATAAATAATGTAAAATTTAATAGTATATTTATATACATGAAAATTTCATGTATGTATGTGTATAAACTTTACTGTTTTTAGTACTTCCTATGAATATTTCCTTTTTATACAAGGGTAATGATACAGAATAATCTTTAAAGTAGTTTCCAAAATATCAAGTTTTAATGATCTGTAAAAATTGAGATATTAAAATTTAACTGTATTATAAGTGGGTTGTAATCGAAAGCATGATATAAATACTTTTAGAATAGTTTATATATATATATATATATATATATATATATATATATATAATATTTAATAGAATTTTTTACAAAAATACATTTAAAAAATAAATATGGAGTTTATAAATTCTTTCACATATTTCTATTTTTTTGGTTTAGTTAATAAATTTATTAAAATCAGTTACATATTATAAAATAATAGTTGTATTTATATCAGAAATGAAAAATATATTTGAATACTGCAGAAAATAATTTCACTTATTTCTTTTTATACATCTATATATGTATTAAAAGTCTTTGACATATAGAATGTTTTCAATTTTAATTGAATTCTGTGGTTAAATTAGCTTTTATCATAATGAATCACTACCCCAAATATATTTTTAATTAAAACGTTTAATAAATGTCTATTGTTTACTTTTAATTTGTTTACACATATTTTGATACTGATGCCATTAACTTCACAGTATAGGTATATAAACTTTCAAACTATGTGGTTGTAATTTGAATAATGGTCTTGGAGTTAATTAGATTAATGAAAAGGATTAACGTAGATGATATTTGGATATAGAATCAAATCAAAAATACCATCAGACAAAAATATAAAATTAAATATTATAAAGATGTGTAAATAAATGTTTCTAATTATTGTTATATAAATTGAAATAAAATACTTTAAACAGTTTGTTAATAATGAGTTCTATAATAGTTCAACTTTATAAACACATAAGAAAAAAATTAGAGAAAACAATTCTTATCTGTACGAAATATCCCAAAAGTCTTTCGGAATATTCTTTGTAATCTAAAGTTAGTTTCGGGAAATAATTACGTACAGCATCTGTATCCAAGCGGATCGTTCAAATCACAAAAAGTGTTAACTCCCCGCAAACCACATTCCCGAATGGAAAAAAAGAAAATAGAGACATATCGACAAAAATCAATAGAATATCACCATCTCGCAGCAGTCTTTGTCCATTGTATTCCTGTCTATTGTTTTATACTGTCGTTTCGCGAGGCTGTTGGGCGCCACTAGTTAATTACTTTGTCGCCAGCTGGAATCGATGGCGTTACATTCGAGTTGACAGTTGTTGATTGATCATGTGGTCGCCATTTCCCTTACACAGAACCTCACCCCTATGGATCGGATCGGATCGACCCTGTGCCACTGGCGACCAGTCCCTGTTATGCTTCCATGCATGCCATATGTATTGTTTTTAGGTGTTTTCAGAATGAAGGGTTTTGTATTACGATCAACCTCGTTGCCACGCCCAACCAGTTATCGTATAAAAAAATGCTTTATTCCGATGGAGTGGATTGTCCCTTCACTGTTGTTATTATTACGATTGTTTATGTGACCGTCCTATATATGTATACGTGTAGGTGTATAAAATGCTATACAAATACATGCACGTTTATTAACACGTACACGTTTCTCGTTGTGTATGTATGAATTTTGTTTTGTTATCTAACACGACATGTGCAAATGACTAATTAAATTTATTTTTTCGCATTACGTTTTAATTCCATTTAATTATTTTATTGTTTTCTTTTATGAATTTAAATGAAATTGTGTTCTTTTAGTGACGTGCTACATAATGTTTCTGATAAACGTATTTTAGATTTATTCGTATATTATTATTTGAAATATTTTTTATATTTGCATATATTATTTTCACTCGAAGATTGTAGCTGTTATTAACATTTTTAGATTTTTGCACAGATTTTAAATAGAAACAGGAAAATATTTTTACTACAACAAAATCACTTTAAGTATTTTAAAAATAATCTTTATTATGCATTTCTAACACCTATATATTATAAATCTAAACGCAATTTTCAAAAGATTAAATATCCATGGAAACTACTATGCATATAATCTTAGAAGTGAGAATCGTACTTAAATTTCTAGATACGAGCGAAGGTATTTTACTTGCCTATAAACCGATATAAATGTATATGTGAAGTAGAAAGTAGATAACCCATCTACCTATGTATTACTTCTACAAATATATATATATATATATATATATATATATATAACATATGTATCATATATGTATATGTAGAACATTCATAGGTTGGTTGAAAATGGCATCGTGCAAATGCTCTACCTAAGTATATGCAGATTAGAATTTATGCAAATGATGCAACTGTGTTACAGAGTCAGCGTGTATATACGTCTTACTGACATCAAACTCGACCTGGAACTCTCTTCCTGCTACAGGCAACATCCTGATGAGCCGGCAAAGTTTACAAAAGAGATCATCAAACGAAATCACGGTGTTAAAGTTTGTGGAATAGACTAGTACTGAATAAGTAAAGTATATATGTGATGTTTCATTTTAATTGTTCGTATAATTTTTTAACATTCTTTTATCCTGTAGTTAAACGTTGACTATGCTATTTAAATACGGGAATTGTAGAGAGTTCTATTAATAAAAAGCTGAATTTACTTTTAACTGTATTTTTTTTTCAAAACTGTGAGTCATAATATGATGGTACGGTTATAATTTATATCTTTTTAGTACTATCATTTAATATAAAATTATTAATTAATTACTGATAATATAAAAATTAAATTTTATATATATATGTATGTATGTGTGTATGTATATCTGAGAAAAAGTAATGTGGATTTTTTAAAATGTAAAAAAAATATTACAGCGTAAAATATAAATTTTCACATACTTTTTTACAAATATAAAATACAGAATTGACTAAACGTACAATGATTGGTGTGAGTTGGTAGATGAAATAGTTAGAGATGGCGTGAGGTTTGAGATAAGAATTTCCAAGAAATGATATGCAATGTAATGTAACGTCCTATGATAGATGAGCACACTAGGAAACTTGATAAGTCGTTACCTTCGAACGACGTAGATAAGGTAAGTACAAATGAAAGAGATAGGCATAACTTTATAGAAATTTGTAATAGTATTCCGTGGAATAACAATAGTTGCATTTGCTTTAAACGAGTTCGTCGTACAGTAGCGTCGCGAACGGTTTAAGATCTGAAGAACTTGCTTTTAGGGTGGTGAAATATAGATTAGAGACGTGTGTTGTAATTGAAAAGTTTATCAATGACAATGTGTAATTTATTTTAAGTTCTCTATTTCCATTATGCACTTGAATAAGCCCGTAATTAGTGAAATACACTGTTCATATTTACATATACAAAATATAAGTGTATTACACACGAACACACACACATTAATTTTCATACTTATCACGTGAAGTTATTTCGACAATTAATTAAGCTATTTATAATAACAAGGAAGGAAATATAAGAGATCATGATAAAACTTTCCATTTTTCAATTATTTCATATTAAGTGTTTAATATAAATAATTTACATTAAAATTCTATAATATAAATTTATTGTACCCAGTAGTTAATAAAATATACGTAATTATTTTCTGTAATAATTTATAATTGTTTTCAAATAAGTATATTTTCCAAATATTTATTGCATAAGAGATAAGATTTGTAGTTTTATCATGTTAATGAATTCATATATTATTAAACTTAAGCTGTATGCTACATGAATAATTATTACTTTAATTAGTTCTATACTTATCTCTGTTTTAAATTATATATTGTACACGAAATTGGGTCAAAGATATCAATACAAGACGCATGAAGTGAAAAACTAGAGATACAATGATTTAAGTGATATAAAAATTATAATTATTTCTTTTTTAACGGTTTTAGAATTCCTTTTTTTCAAATTTCTAGTATTTATATAAAGTTTAATCAAAAATATTGTTTTTGATATAATATTGTATGATCTATTATTATTAGAAATTTTCCATTATACATAAAACTAATAAGAACTAAAATTCATGAATATATTTTTTTTAAATAATTAATGCCTATTAATAATTATTATAATTATAATAATTAATGTCTATAACGAATAACAATTAATGCCTATTTAACATTATTAATATATAACATGATTATTTAGATAAATCTGTACTTTACATATATGTTTGTGTATGTATAATACATATATTTATTTTGAAATAAATTAGTAAAAATAGAAATGTTGATCCAAGATTCTCAAACAATTTGTATAATAACTATATATTAAAATAGAAAATATTTAACATTTAAAATATGAAGTATTTTCAAATAACACTGTATATGAATATTATTTTAGTTCTCTTAATAATCAAAAAATGTAAAATTTATAAATATATACCACACAATCACAAGTTACAAAAAATAATAATTAAAAACAACAATACATGTAATGATAGAGAATGTTCGAGTATAATCGTGTCGTTTTTAATACAATAATAGTTTTACATCACATTTAGTGGATGAACATATTTTTTTTACCTACACAACTAAAAGTCAAATCAACTAAAAAAACGAGAATTACTGTAACACAACAGTGTTTTTATTATCCACTTATGTGATATAAAAAAACAAAAACTATGATTCAAAACTGTACTTACTAAACTCATAAAAATCGATAAATAATAACTACATAGAAAAATCAACCTTGTTGCACTATGGACGATCGATGTACTTATAACAAATATATATTTATATTTGGAGAGTTAAAATACAGTTGATAGGTTTTAACATGTAGATAACAACATTATATAGTGTCTGCATGAGGTCTTGTATAACATAAACTAATACAAATAATTTTTATTGAATAACAAACCACTATTTACAGATAAGTAGTATATATTAAAATCTACAAGTTGGAAAATTTTACGAATTTTATTCCTTCAGTTTTTTTATATTATGTTGTGACCTAAATGATAGTAAGTATATAAACGTATGCCTAAACTCTTAGTTTTATTTGTGCTATCTTATATGTATGTATAAATACAGACTAAATGAAAAACATTTATTGACTAAGAAATTGAATTCGATAAGTTAATCACAAAACTACATTTTTTCCATGAATTTCATTTCTTCCATATGAATTAATTTTTTTAAAAAACATTTTTGTTTTATTTTTTGAAAATTAGTATCACTTCAAAAATAAATATAAATATGATTTTTTAAAATGTTAAAATATTTTAAATGATAATAGTCTTTGATTATGTTTATATTTTTTTAGAATATAAAAAACTGAGAATTCCAAAAAATAGGATATATAAAAAAATAAAGTTCATTTTTCATTCGATATTTTTTATAATAGTTTCTTTGAAAACCATCTATTTTAAATGTAGGTCAGATATTTATTCGAACATAACAAAATGTATTGAAAATTAATGTGAACAAATATTTTTGAATGTTAATGAGGACATTTATTTATATCTATCTATTAATTTATATATATATATATATATATATATATATGATATTGTAATGGCAAACCTTTGTCAGTTGTACAAATAAAAGTATTTGTGTTTGACAATAAACGTAAACTCATCCGTCGTCCATTATATTTAATGAAAAACAACAAACATTAAAGACATTCAACGCCAATGTAATTCCTACGAGGAATAAATCGATAGGCAATTATAATGTATCAAGACAGCGTTTGGCCATGACGAAACAGAGATTAAACTGAAGATCGAGGGTGGGCTTATCTTCTAGTGCGGCGGTTCACCAGAGGCCGTGTAAAGTCACCGCTTTCTGCCCCGTACGAACTAATCTCAATTAGAACACATAATTTCCGGCACCATCAGACATCAACTCATCCTTTAGCGAACAACATTTCTTCCAACGGTTTTGAGAGACGGGCGGTGACCACCTCTTCGCCATGTAATAAATCAATAACTGAAGAGTAGTTTCACGAGATAATATACCCAAGTCGACACTGATTTATATATATTTTTTTTCTGTTCGATGAGTTTGTTTTTGTGTAGGCTCGGTGTTCACATACGAAATTTATATTTTGTTTAGTCAATAGCAATAAAACGATATTTGTTCGATTCGTTAATACAACGATATATTCACGTGCACGTTTTAGACATTTTCTCTGTTCCACGAAAATGACGTAAGACAATTCTAAAAATATTTTTTTCTATATTATTATTGTTTACTGTATAAATAATATAGAGTGATCCAAATACAACGCCTAGATTTGTGTTTTATTAAAAAGAAACTATACACATGTTTCCCTATATACCTCTCATTATATACATGTTTCTGCGTCACATTTGGATGACCTAACAATTATGATTCTAATTTCGAATTTTTGAAAAATAATCGTTGTCTATTTAAAATTAATTGATTAACACTAAAATAATCTATCACTGTTCAATTAAAAGCTCACATATTTTTCTGCTGTAAAATTATTATAGTTTATAAATATTGATTATTACATCTGTCAATTAAGACTAAATTATTTGTTGCTGTTTGATTAAACATACATTTTTTTGTTATAAAATTATTATAACGTTTAAGTAAAGTGACATTAAAAAAATACTAAAATAACGATTTTAAACCTAAAAATTTTGTAGAGCTTAATTGAACACATTTCATAATTTTGCTACATGTGTATTTTTAATGAAGTATCTATTTAAAAAATTAATTTGTATTAATACAAAGTGCTCTTTATTGAAAGATTATAAGAGTTGTTATTAATTATAAAATGTAATAAAAAAAGTAACAAGAAAATAAAATTTTAAAGTAAATGTTTTAAATAATCACTTTTATAAGCATTTTTGTTTATAAATAAAATTAAAATTTAATTTCTAAAGAAATAAATGTAATAAGAGTATAGGATTTTAGTTTGAGTTTCAATGTATTTGAAAGAGAATTAATAAATACAATCTGATAATCTGGCTAATAGTATTATATTATAAACTAAACATATACGGACTGTTGAAAAGAACTCATTCAAAAATCGATTCTCAACGTTTTACTTATGACAACTAAGAAGACGTGAAAATATATAAAAAATAGACATGAGCGCATTAACGTAAACTACGGTAGCAATAAGTGTCACAAAATACCATTTACTATAAACGCAACGAAAAAAAAATCCCGAATTCCCAACGAAATCCGATATAACCCTTGCAAAAAAAAATTGCCATAAAGCGAATGCAAAAAAAATCAGTATAGCGTACATTCGACTGTAGATATGTATTAGAGTGTATAAGTACGCGAACGTGTATGCGAGCTGATGCGTGTGGGTGTATGGGTATATAACTTACAGTCAACTTGAAACCAGGCTGTACCACAGTACAGCCATAACGGCACAATCTCAGTATTGGCCATAAACGTAAAACGATGATCTTTTTATGATGAAGCAGAGTGGAATGGGACCGGTAGGAAAACAGGAGAAACGCCAAGGGCGCTAAAATGTAAGTCGTTTTGGATATTAGATGAATATTGACGTAAACGTTAATGTAATCTACATATTATATATATATATATATATATATATATATATATATATATATATATATATATATATATAATTAAATATTTAACAAGAAAAAATAAAAAGACTAAAATAAAATAATAAGATCGATATTTATTTAATGTCATTTTAAAAAATATTGTCTAAAATACGAATTATTTTTTGAACAATATATATTTAAATAATATAAAACGACTATTTGATTTCATTTCGAAAAAAATATTTTTCCAATTAAATACAACAATATGACGTGCAGAGCGAATAAATATTAAATTATAGCCAATAATTTAATATATAATGTAGATAAAATATTTCATACATGTAACTTTTTAATAAATCAAATTATTAATAATAATTTAATAAATCATCTAATAATTCATTCAAATAGTTCTATAAAATATGTAGTGTATGAATATATTTTTTATCATTAAATTACATTACATTACAATCAAATTTATGAACAAAATATTTATGTAATTATAATCATTTTATGTATTTATAAAATAATATACAATATAAATGTAAATTTTCTAAATATACACTTAATGAAATAAGGTTAATTAAAAATATTTGAAGATTTTTTTTACATATTATTCACATAAATACTTATAATTTAATAAATTATTTTTATAATATAATTTAAAAGTTATATTTAATTTTACTATGTATTTTTTCAAATTATTCTGCTAGTATGACATTTAAAAGTTAAAACTGTGTATATTCATTTTTAAATATCTATTCTAATTATTTTTTGATATTATTGTATATTTATCTTGGAATCTATTATTTTAAAGAGATTAATTTCATTAAATAAATATAATTCTACAAATAAAATAATACTATATATGGATATTCATTATTTATTTATTTTATATAAATTAAAAAAGATACTTAGTTTACTTTATTCAATTCTAGTTAGTTTTATTTTAAAAAGAATCTCGTTTATCAAGCATGACATTAAAATTAAGAAAAATATTAATTTATTTCTCTTAATATTTTGTTTTCTCATCAGACAGACTTAACATACGCTAATTCTTTCATATAATTTGTAGAAAAGTTCAAACAACATAACTGATAATTTATAGAATGAATTACAAGAAAATTGTATAAAATTTATGACTGGTTTCAAAGTTTTCAAGATGTTTTGAAATTTGATACAATAATAAATGTGAATTTGATTTTTTTCTGTAATTATATATTTGAAAGTATATGCGTGTCTGGATTTTAAAAATTTAAAAATATATAATAATACAGATAATTGTAGAGTTAAACACCGGAAAATTTAATAACTATAGTTATTTAGTATACATCATTCCTACTTATTATTTATAGTCTCTCATGACTAAATAGAAAATGGTTGTATTAAATAGTAAGTTCATTTTTTTCGTTTAAAAATATGAATATTTATAAAGAAACGAATATTGAAATTAAAAAATCAAAATATTTTATAATATGGCTATCAAATATATTAAACGTCATTCGAATTAAAACTGATATATTTCAAAATGTTATTAGAGGGAATGTTATAAACGATTTCAACTTAAACGTTAACGTTAACAAAATCACGGATATATAAACGTCTTATGTTCGACTCTACCCATTGGTTGAAAAAGCTAGACTGTCACGATGAAATTCTTCGCAGAAGAAGGTCGTGGCAAGGATGTGCTCGCGTGCGAAGCGATGGGTGACAATGTGAGTTCAGGGAAATCAGGTGACTGCAGTGGTACCACTGCGGGCCTACGACTGTCGTTATTTAGCACTCCCCAGATTACCATAAATGCGTACGCTCTTGCATACACGCCATTGTATGCTTTAGTCAAATGGCAAAACACAAACTTGGGATGGTAACGCGTGGAATGGCTGATGAGTTATATGAAATATTTAACCCTTTCTTTTCTCATTTGCTTTATGCATACAAGATATATATATATATATATATATATATATATATATATACATTAAATTAACTACAAGAATATTAAACATAAATTAAATCTTATAAAAAAAACTTACTTTAGTATTAACTTATATTTAAGACTGTAGTGAAATATATTACAAAAATATTTTAATTAGACATTTTTAAGCCCTAATTATTTTTATGTACTATTGTATTTACATAACAATTACAGTATTAAACTTTAAATTAGTAAATAAAAAAAAAATAATCCGTAGTAAAAAATACGAGATATTCATAATTATATTAGTACAATTAATATTTTAATGTGAAAGTTTCCTGAATTTATTTTTGTGATCCTGATTTGTTGCCATAATTCTCTCTCTCTTTCTCTCTCTCTCTCTCTCTCACACACACACACATATATATATATATATTCATGCGTGTATAAAATGATATACTCAAGACATTATTTAATTTTCCATATAAATAGTACATTTCAAGTTGATATCAACTCACAGTTGAGCAAACAATGAAATTGAAATATATTCGTACTGACGAAAAACAATTTTTCATATAAAAAAGGAATATAAATCAAACAAGATGAATGTATAAGATCTAAAACGGTTTCGGAGAAAAACAATCATACAACATGCATATATTCGATTCTGATAAATGGTATCGATTTATGAATTTCTTCTTTGAACGGAATTGAATTTTACAGCTGAACGTGTTACGACGGAAACATATACTTAATTTACTCAATTAAAAAACGAACAGACTGAATATAACTATTGAAATGAACCATTTTTATTTTATTATATAAAAAATAAACGTCTAATTAATTCATTGAATTATATGAGTTCATTTTTAAATTCTTTGCTGATTTATTAAATTTGTACAAGTTTTTGATATGCAAGAAAGATTTTTTAATGTTTGAAAAAATATTATAAATTTTATATAGATTGCAAATATTAATTTTATTGTAAATGTTTAGATCTATACTTGTTTTTAAATATAATGAAAGATGATAAATATTTTATTGCAATATGAAAATAAGTAATTATTAAAAATGTATCGATTTTAAATCGACTTGATTAAATAAATATCATTTTTTCCAACTAAATCTCGTCTGACGAAAATATCTCGACATTTCTAAAATGTCTACATGAAGAATTAATTAAACAATCTTTTGAAATTTGTACGTCACTGTCGAGCTTATTAATTCAACTATTAATCTTGACACTGACTGAAGATTCCACTTGAAAAAAAATCAATTAAAATTAATTTATGCACGCATTGTTAGTACAAACACGGTTAATTTTTATTAAATGATATACGAGATTTGTAGCGTTTGTCCTTCTGGCAATTCGAAAAATAAATTACCGAATAGCCGTCGACAATCATGGACGTGATAAATGACTGTACCGTTATCAAAACTGTCAGATTTGGTTTGCTGTTCGAAACAAATGAAAAATTTTGTTTAAATTTCGTATAATACGACGAGATAATGAATTTTTGTTTATTGCTACGCAGACAGATATTCAGTAATTGGGGATGGAGGTAATCTTTTGCCAATTTTTCGTACTTACATATATACATGACCTAGTATATAGATATACACACACACGAACAACATAACATACATACATACATACATATATATATATATATATATATATATATATATATATATATAACGAAAATAAATTTAAGAACTTTTGCACGTCTCAAATAATGTCTAACAACTTGTAAATATAACACTATACATTTTCTTCCAACTTATACCGTACATCAATTTAGTACAAGTCTTAAATAAGAAACTTTTATAATGAATCAGATCAAGTAGTATTCATTAAATTAACAATACTAAGGAGATTGAGAAACACACAACAAATAACAGACACAAGAAGTCTCTAAGGAGCTCTATAAGGATAACCACGTGGAAACCGCAAACAAAATATATGTGTGTGTATGTTTATATGGGTAAATGTATAAATTAACACACATACACACACACACACACACACACACACTATATATATATATATATATATATATATATATAATTTCAAGTTAATTACTTAGTGTAATTCAAAATTGTAAATATTAAATTTATGTTATTCCAAATAATGATTTTATTTGAATTAAAGAAAATATGAATTTTTTCTCTTGTATGAAATGTACTTAATTAAAAAAGTCGTTAAAGAAATAAAGTGGCTATCAATTCAAATAATAATTGTAATTATAAAAAAAATAATTTATGAATATGCAATGAAATAATATATGTGTTTAAATTTATAACTATGTTTCTTTTTTATTTTAATAAAATTAAATGGTATGGGAATGTTAACAAATGTACTGAAAAAACTAAATTTTATTAAAGCAAATAAATTAAAAGTATCTATATATTAGGTTGGCAAATATCTCCCTTCCGCCTTCTGGTCTTTTGAATTTAGCTATATATATATATATATATATATATATATTTAAGAATTCTAAAGATTTTTTTATATTAATAGCCATTCATAGTAAGTTCCAAATTTTACGATAAAAATGATATCATTTGTATACTATACATTCACACATTTAATTACAATTAAATATTAAACTGCTATTTAAAAGAAAATTTACGTTTTTTATATTAAAAATTCTAAAAAAAATTTGATATATTTGTATATAAACATAATTGTGTATATATTAAGTGGGTGTTTATTAGTGTAATTGTATTTCAGTTGATTTTCATATTTGAGTTAAAAAATTATAATTTTATAAAGTCTATATACTGGCTTCAGGTATTTAATATACTGTCATTTAGGTTAAATTTATTCACAACCCACACACTGTACGTGACATTATTTTTCTCTTGAATAGTTTAATTAATTAATTTCTTTATAGTGGCTTTTTGAAATGAAAAGAAATATATTTCCATTAATCAATACAATGAAATTCAATGTTAATCATAAATTTATATTAAAAACTTATTTATAAATTTTATATTGATGAAGTGCAGATATGAATATTATATATTTTTGTGAGGTTTTTTAAAGGGTGACATTTTTTGATAGTAAATTTGTATTTTTAGGAAGAGAATTGATTTATATAAAGATATGATATATATATATATATATATATATATATATATATATATATATATATATATATATTTCTATACATATAAATACATTTTTATTCTCTGCAAACGCTTGTTCTGGAGATCATTTGAGAGTAAAATGTAAATATATGATATAATAAAACGTTGAAGTCATTGAAAAGAATGAGCTAAATTATACTCTACACTAAATAAATAATTGTATATTTTAATATTTAAAAAGAAAATATCTCTCGTTTGCATATTTTTTTTTCAAGTATACTACAATGTATATGTCGACTGGGGGGTTGTATATTCACTCCTTCTTACTTACTTGATAAATTGCCTGTCCACGAGTTTACGTAAAATTCCCGTTTACTAATTGTGCTCTCATCCAGCAACGCTTAGCACTTAGCGAATGCTGAGCTACCCAGGAGACGTCAAACACAAATGGTTCTTTTGTATGTAAAGAAAATAGAACAAGTATAAATACTGTTTGTTTCGAAAAAGGAATTATGCTTAGATTTACAATTATGTAAAGAAATTATATATATATATATATATATATATATATATATATATATATATTAATATAGGTTTAAGTAAATATTAAAATCATAAGAACTGAACAGTAATATTATTAACTAAAAAAGCTGTAGCCGATTAGAAAACATTTTCAATTTTGAAGTGTTGGATTTTATATATTTGTATATTTTAATAAAAAAATCATATAACGACACATGTTTTATCTCGAAAGCATTACCAGTTTTGATTCCATTTTCAATCTCATATATACGTGTATTAGGGTTCTCATCAATGCTTTCAATCAAAATGAAAATACGTAATAAGCTGTCATTCGGGATATGATTTATTATTGCTCGTCTATCTAAAATACAACCTGATATTTTGAAATTAACAAATTCAAAACATGGCGAAATTTTACAGCAAAAGATATTATAGCTATGAACTTAACGCTTTTCGATTTTTCCTCTTTGTCGTTTTTCAATAAATTTGTCACAATAAGTAATAAATTATTGTTCTGATACATGAATCATATAATTCATATTGTGAATTATTAGGTACAATGCATTTTTCCACTTATTTAATTTTTTTACACTCAAATTAATCTGTTTTTAACATCATATTTTTTAAGAATATTAATTAATATGTAACTAAAATTTAAATAATAATATACATATTTAATAATTTACATGCTGTTTACCTGTACTATTTTATATACATAAATTTTATAATTTCGAAATATTGAATAATATTAAAATTATTACTTGTATTCTTACTACGAAAAAACATTTTTTAAAAAATACATAATATATATATATATATATATATATCATAAAAGCCTATTGTTGAATGTTATTAGATTTTTCAAATATTTCTCAAGATATTTCCATTGTTTCCTATTAGCAATTAATTTCAACCAACCCTCACTTCAACTATACTTCAACATTTCATCCCTCCATATTTGGTAAGGGTTCTTTTTGTCTCTTGGTCACCATTCCATAATTATTATTGTCTATCTACTGTTTTATCTTTTTGTTTCTGGTCTACCCATGCCTATTTTATCGAATTTATTTATTTGATCACTTACTCTTGTCTGTTCTTATATTTATTTATAGATTTTTCGATCACGTTTAGATATTCTTAACATTATCTTTTCTATGCTTTGTTAGGTTACTAAAAGTTTTTGCTTGATTTTTGTATTCTGTACATATATATATATATATATATATATATATATATATATATATATATATATATACATGTATATATATATATACTACATAATAATAGAATATAAATTTTACTAAAAATATTACTTATGGGTAAAGGTTTTTTTTTAGAAAAATAATAATTTTTATATATATATATATATATATATATATATATATAAACCATTTGTATAATGTGCAGGTATCACAAAGTTCGCAACCGAACTATTCACATAATCACCAAAGTCTTGTGCACAACACATCAAGAGGTGGGCGTCAACAAGCGTTGATGGGGTGGATGTTGCACCCTGGCTGCCTGGTATCATTTTATGCTTCACATATTGCAAACATAATTACGAGGTCAACGAGTATTCGCAACGTTGCTACTGACTCCCAGGAACATAATAATTACGACAGGATTATCATGCAAATGAAACGGATACTGTGTCCGCTTTTGTAATTATTTCCAAACGATGAAAACACGAATAATAATGATTACGTTTTAGCGGTAAACGCTGTGAGTATGTGTAAGTTTTGAAAAATTAAAATGGCGAAGTATAAAATTAACGAGACGATATAATTGAATTTATAATTTATGATATTTTATTAATCCCTCAAATTAATTTCCTTAAAATAAACTTTTAATTAATGTACATTATTAAAAATGTTCAAGTAGATAAGTACATATAAATATTTAATATAAATCTAAGTTTCAATCTAATGAGTTTTACAAATAACATTTTATGTACATTTTTTTAATTCAACGTTTGATAAATGTCTCAACAACATCAAAAACATAAATCTATCAAAATACCATTTTTTAAAAAGAGAAATTAATACAATAAAATTGTAAGAAAAAATTATACAAATTATTTAAATATATTGTTTTATTTTGTTAAAAGAATATTTAGAAAATGTTGTATTCGATGAATTCTATGTATTATTCATAGATTAAAAACTAGATAATTTTCATTTTTTGTAAAAAAAATTATGTACCAATTTCTAATATATTTTTCCATAGATTAAATTTCCACAGAATCAAAATGATCATATTGGTTGTGATGTGTCCAATGAGCGTGGCAGGACTGCATTAGTGCGGGGTTGTGTCAGTAGCGCATAATAATTACAACGTGGGATACTGAACCCAACACATTCAACATAAACATATACATAGAAAATAACAAGCACAACCACGTTGCGTTGTAACGCGGAACTGTGCTATGTTGGACCATAGTGATACATAAATTTTAACAATTTTATACACGTATAAGTGACTACAACGGCCGTGTCTGTTCAGCATAAACAGCGTAACTGCGTAACAATAGTAACATACTTGTTTAAATATGCAAGCATTGTATTAATTTTCACTCATTTCAAAAAAATACCTATTAAATTATCTAATTTTACGCAATTATTTTCGGTTTGTTTTCGCTTTTAACATTTTTGAAATACAGCTGTTAATCATGGTAGTCAAAATATGGATATTATATTATATACCTTTATTCTTAATAGACACTTAAAGCTAAAAATAATATATATATATATATAAATTTAATTAATTTATTATACATTGTTATGCTATTATGATATCAAAACAGATATTTCTTATAAATGAAATAAAAAATTATTATTAAAAAATTAGAAATTGAATTACTATATAAAAAACTTTCTCAATTAATTTCACCTATTTATTATATACAATTTTTTATAAAAAATGATATTTAGATAAAACTAAATTATTTATTTTATTAAAAGCACATTTTTAAAAATATTACATGTCTGAATTTTTTATTAAATTTTATATATATATATTCATTATTTATTTTTAGTACTTGTATAATATATTTTATCATTTTTAAAATATAACAAAAAATATATAGTAATAACATGTGTATACATTACATTATACACAAAATGATACATGTCTAACATTTTTACAATAATATTAAAAAAGTATATAACTTTTCGTGGAAGCATCAAATAATTTTTTTATGAATATTGATCTCTTATTCATTTTAAAAATATATTCATAAATTTGTAGTTCAGTCTGCCATTTTCAATATGAGAACAGACATTGTAATTTTCTCATTTCAGTAAAACATAAAAAAGAAAAAATGTAACGTGTAAGGTAAGTGGCGCATGATTTTTGTTCCTTAATCCTTGTTTATTGACAGATGTGGGGAACGTTATAGAGGCACACTGTCAAAATGGAAAATCCATCCATGTTCGATGAGATGACGGCATATTTTTTAGAAGTTTAGTAATAGAATGATATGTCAGTTTATGAAAATGTTTTCCTCATCTGTCTACACAGTTTCAAAATATTCATATTTCGATCAGCTTAGTTTAATATATATATATATATATATATATATATATATATATATATATATATATGTGTGTGTGTGTGTGTGTGTGTGTGTGTGTGTGTTAGATAAACATATAATAAAAATATAAGAAAATTTATATGACATCTAAAGAAAAAAGGAATGAATTTATGAAAGTGGAAGCATTTAGAACAAGACTTTTTAATTTTTGTACAAACACACACACACACACACACACACACATATATATATATATATATATATATATATATATATATAATGTTTGAAAATAGATTTTATACATTTATTAATTATTTATAATAAAATTCACAATATTAAATCATTTTTAAATATATTTTTTTTGGTACTTATTTTTTCCATTCATATCGTTCTTTATGTTTATTAAAAAGTATGCATCTCTCTCTCTCTCTCTCTCTCTCTCTCTCTATATATATATATATATATATATATATATATATAAAGAATAAAAAAGTCGTTTAATTTAATTCACAACATGCATCTCTCTTAGATAACTGAGTATTCCTATAATTCTAGAAACATTTCAGCACCTGTAGATAAAAGACTGACCTAGAATATATGATAACATTAAAATAGATACGTAACTTTCATTACGTATCAAGTACTCGCATCCGGAATATTGCATATACACTTTCGAGATAGAGACGAAACCCCGTTGTTACAAAGTGTAAATTAACACTTTATCCAGTAGTAACTGGGACATGTTTTGCAGCAGCATTTTCACCGCTGTCAGCCTTTCTAGCCAGTATATGTATCTATTCGGGAACGCTATTATGAACGTGGCATATTTTATATCTCTTCAGGGATCCAAGTTCCCGTGATCGTTCATTAAAACATAACACTCAACTCTATGTACATACATACATAACATAAGCACATATCACGGTTGTATAGAAAGAGAAACTAGGCCAATCACAGATATTATATATATATATATATATATATATATATATATATATATATATATATATATATATATATGTATATGCACAAACATCCATGTAAATACATATCCAACTGTGTATTGTTACTATATTTCTAGACAAATACTATTTATGTTTGTATCGATAAAGCAATTTATGGGATGTATATGCATAACATAACTTTCTAAATGTCTTCATTATTTAATCATAGACTATTAAAACTTTACTACTCAATATGAAAACTGATTTTATTCAACAACAAAAAATATAAATTGCCGATATATTAATTTAAATAATATGATGTTGCAATAAACTTTTAATGACTTTGAATACATGCTACACAAGAAATACTTGGAGTCGATATTTTATTTTTTTAAAAAAATCGTTCATAGTTAACAAAATATACCTGCTGCTAATTGATTCGATACAAGTCAATATATAAACAAGTATATAATAATTATAGAGATAATGACAAATGTTGAAAATCATATGAAGTAATTTAGTAGTTCTTTTAATTTATTCTTTTTCAAAGTTAAAAAATAAGTAAATTAAAATTAAGTATAATTTTAAATTGATAAATACATGATTTATAATACAATTTTGTGAACATGCACATGGAATTTTATTTTTGTTCCTTTGATTATTTTTTTAAGTTAATTTTAATTTGAAATAACAGTTCGTATTATCGTTTTTTAAATTTAATTGAAAAAATATAATAAAATTTCGTAATGTGCACATGAGATATTTTAAAAAAAGACTGGCCAAATGTCATCGAAAAAATAATTATCAAACATAAATAACAAAATTCAACGAATCTGTAAAGCATACATGGCTATAAATTGAAATTTTAAATTATGATTCTCGAGAATATCATGTTTTTTACATCATAGAATTAATTTTTATTTAGATTATTTGTATTTTCAATTTTTTGTTTTAGTCTGATTTTAGTATAATAATTACGAATTTACATTAGTGTTTTTTCAATATTAGTATACAATGAAGTATTGAATGATTTATTGAATTATACTATAAATTCCGAATTAAAATATGAAATATTTCAAGATACGTACAATTTTTCGGATTAGTACTTATAATATTTTTTTATAAAAATTATTTTAATTTTTTTTTCATTTATAATAAATTACAGTTTGTATGAAATGACAAAGTTTGATTGAAATAAAAATATCAATGTATAAAATTTTATATAATTAATGTAAAAATGGATAGAGTAAATTCATATGACAGGAATAAACTATAAAAAATGTAAATTATGAAAGTTTTCAACAGGAAAAAAACATATACAAAACTACTTACAAATTTTAAATTAAAAACTTTTAAGAAACTATAAACTTATCTTGACAATGTTGTCATTTTGAACAAAACATCTTATAATATATACATATTAATAAAATAAAATACAAGAGTTAAAAATAATATAAAAATCTAGAGCATGTCTTACCATTCAGAATTTTGTTCATGTAAGATAATAGAATTGCATCTTGACTCACCTAGAAAAAACGAAAGAATACATGAATACACAAGCAGTAGACAATTTATATGTATAAAAAACTTAATTAATATAGTAAGTAAAAAATAAATTTCCAAGACGTTAATAATTTAAAATAAAACTTCATTTAAATAAGACATTTCTGTATATATTACAAAATTATCTTATAGTTTTATTCGAACTGTTTTTGTAGTATTTTATAAAGCACTATACTCCATTACATGAAGACAGAGTGAAAAACGTTTAGAGAATGTGAAAAACATCACAGAACAACAGATCATAAAGAAATTATCATTAATAATGGAAAAATGGTGAAAAATCCAGACATCCTTAGAGCGTTACAAAAAAAAAACCTTCACAAGTTCTCGTTTGCTTCGTCAACTTTCTAATAAAAATAAATGTAGTGAAATGAAAGGCTTTTGTTGAATTTTGTTTGCGAGAAATAATTTAAATCGTTTTTTTTGTGACTGTCAGTTGTGTTTGGCTTTATATTTCAAAGAAATTTTTAATGAATATACATATGAAAACTTTTATAATAAGATTTATAATATTATTCTTTTATTTCTGATGTATATTTATTTTCTTTGTATATAATTTAGATGTTTTTTAGCACATATGAGTACATTAATATATATATATATATATATATATATATATATATATATATATATATATATATATATATATATATATATATATATATATATATATATATATATATATTTATATAATTTATTCATAAAATAAATAGAAAATATTCTAGTTCATTACTTTTTAAAATAATTTATATACAATTTTACACAATGTTTATTTGTGTAAAATATTTTCTAGTTTTACTGAATTGAAATAACGTTTTAAAAATAATAATATATTCAGAAATTAAATCCAATTGGATTTTAAATTAATGGAAAGGCAATGCTTAAAAATTAATTTATTTTCATTAATTGAAAGATGGTTTTAAATTTTATATATATATGAATTTCTATACTGCTATTAAAAATGTCTTTACTTAGATGGAAATTATAAACAAATATGTATGAAGACAAGCCTAACATAATTAATAAAAAGAAACAACAATTTTAAAAATAATTAATAATTACTTTCCATTAAAATTAATGTTGTATTTTTGCTTTTTACATAAAATATATTTTATAAATAAACAATATTAAAAAAATACACTTAAGACCACTTTTAAATTGATTCATATATATATATATATATATATATATATATATATATATATATATAATATAAACACAAATTATGTGTGTATATATATATATAGAAACTTTTATAAAACAAAGTTATTAGAATCGTTCAAGCGCATAAACCAGAAAAAAATCAAATCCGCGAATATATACGCCGTGAAGAATATCATATGAAGATTATTATCAATTCCAATATCGAAACGATATATCGATATGATAAAGGAGACATCGGGTTGGGATAACACCAAATCCTATTTTGACTCGAATCACTTGCTACGAAATCCCGCAGCACGCATAAACTTTGTAATATAGATGCATTTTCCAATAGGGTGAAATATGTAACGATATTTTTGAATCGTTGAAGATATAACAGAAAAAATACTAAATGTTAGATTTAGTTGTGTTTGTGTATATTAACAAAACTTATATAGGGGGAATTTGAATATATTAATAATAAGCATGCAACTTTTTAAGAAAAATTTGAAGAAAAAGTAAAAGATAATAATTTTCCTATTTAATGACAGAAATGATATTACCATTTTTAATTTTTTTATTGAATTTTTGAATAAATATATATTTTTCAGTTTATATATTTATATTTATACTGTTAATATTAAAAAATAAAAAATATTATTTTAAAATAGTTTATCTTAGTTAATTGTATTTAAAAATGTTATTATTTGGTTTATTTTTTTTAAAAAAAAAGTTATATATATATATATAGTTTAATATTAAAAAGATCACAAATGAATATCGTTTGAAAATGCAAAACGTAGTTTTAATTCTCGCCGCAAATTGAAAATCCCTGCATTTCCGTTCATTGTCGGGGCGCGGCTCCTCAATAAATTCTGCGGCATTAAACCGTAGGCCATTAAGACGATCTCCTTCTCCCTGAAGCGTTTCCTCCACCTTACTAAACCTGCATACAAATTGTGCTCTACGCACAAGAAGTACATACACATAGCTAGTAAATATTGTCCGTGAGAGAGATTTATACACAGCAGTGGCCAACTTTACTGCTACTCAGATTTAAATTTTACAGTTATTTTCAACATTAATTAGATACAGTCGCGTTTTCTTCATTATAATTATCACTTGGAAAACGTTACAGAACGTATTTCTACACGACTCATTCATATATTTGTCATTGGCTTTTCTACTATCTGTGTAATTAATTATACAAATTTATCTCTCTATCCGCAGCTTTTATAAACTTTTATTTATCTCCTTTAAGAGAAATGCCTTTTTACAAGGATATATATATATATATATATATATATATATATATATATATATATATATATATATATATATACGAGGGTCGTTTGATAAGTATGGTAAAAAGTAAGAAAAATTAAATTAAACTAAACAATAAATAAATTTACCATGCTTATTAAACGACCCTTGTATATATATGATAAATAAAAATATTAATAACGTAAATTATTTTTACTGCATGATATAATATTTGAGATTTGACATATGAGTATTATTTACATATATCTATGTATTTTTTTATGCATACATACATACATATATATATATATATATATATATATATATATATATATATATATATATATATAGAGAGAGAGAGAGAGAGAGAGAGAGAGAGAGAGAGAGAGAGAGTATAAGCTAAAAACCAAATAAGCTATTTATGAGAAATCGTGAACGAAAAATTAATTTCAAAATAACACGCTCTATATACGTGACATACAGGGTACAAACATATTAAATTTTCAACTGCTATACATTTATCTCGGTATACAATAATTAATAACTTGTTTAATTTAATTAAAGCAGCAATATATTCAAAGATAATTATTACAAATTCCAACCGCACACGCCAGACTGCTGTGTTGTTGTTAATCAGTTGTTTTAGATAAAGCTTTTGGCATTGGAATTTACAACATAGTGATGTAGAACTTATATATGTGCGTATCATCATAGTTTGAAATCAAAATACAACATACCATGAAACATGTCAATAAAAGATCAAAGCACAAGTACTTATTTTGTAATATATACATACATACATACATACATACATACATACATACATACATATATATATATATATATATATATAATTAATTTTAATATAAAATCTATGTTTCCTATTAGTTCTTGTTAATTTATTATCAAATAGATACATGAAATGAAAATTTTATCAAATTTTAATTTATTTTAATGAAAATGTTTTTATGGCTTAAGTAATCAACCTTTTTTTCATATATGTATTTATTGTTTTTTAATCAATTAAAAAAACATCAATTAAAATGAAATAGTGAATTATAGTACAAACCTTATTGTAATTTGTAGGATGATACCAAAAATAGTTTAGTAATATTCCTATAGTATTATTTTTTTTTATACATATATTATATATATTATATTTATATACATATATATATATATATATATATATATATATATATATATATATATATATATATATATAGATAATATAAATGTAAAAAAACAGACTAACATTAAATTTCTAAACAACAATAAAATGAATGTTAATAGTTCAACCACAAAAATTCAATAAAGTTTAATGTAAATGTTAGAATAGAAACTGTTACACTGTACTGGCTGTTAACATGTCCACACCAATAATAGGAAAACACTTGTCTAAATCACATGACGATGACCACAGAGACATGACCAGCTGTGCATCTATTGCTTCCTTTGAATTTAACATCACTATGTACTTCAATGCAATTATTCTATATAATGGATAAATTGCAGCATATTATTATTTATGAACATACATATATATATATATATATATATATATATATATATATATATATATATGTACATAAAAATATAATTTACTACATATTATATTTAAATATAAATTAGGATAATAATTTATAAATATATTTTTTTTAATAAAGAATATTTTCATTTTGAATTAAAAAAGTACTATAGATACAAGTTAGTTTAACTAAATTAAACATAATTGAAATATAACAGAATATATTTCTCTAATAAAGTATTTCGTTTGTAATATTGTATAAAATATGTAAATATAATTCAATCATTTAAATGAATTGCACTAAAGCAAAAATGTTAAATAAGAACAATAAAATAACTTTGTTTTAAATATATTTAGTAACATGTATATATATATATATATATATATATATATATATATATATATATATATATAAAATTTGTTTATTCATAACAACAATTTAATAATCATTTTGTTTAGATGTTTATTTTTGAAGTAAAATTCAATTTAAGAACTGTTTTACGATTTCCTTATTTTTATATCTTTTCTTGCTTCTTTATTTAATATTACAAAAATACAATAAAAAGAGGGTCTTCAATGTAGCATGACAAATATTTCCACACACATTTCTTTTAAGATAATAGTCCCTTGATAATAATTGCTGTTGTTAACAACTGATACAATTTAAAACAGTACATCCAGCTGGAGAATAGTTAAATTGAAAATTTTAGTAAACTGATGACATTTAATAAAATGATACTTTAATGAATATGTTTTTATTTTATATATATATATATATATATATATATATATATATATATATATATATATATATATATAGTGTATGTATGTAGAGAAGTTTGACATTGAAGTTCAGAAAGGAGTGTAAATAAAAGTTATAAAGTGTTTAATAGCGCAAAAAAATGAAAACACACTTTTTTATATTCTTTTATATCTGTTTTATATTCATCCGAAAGGGAATCTTCCAGTAAAACATCAATAATTGTATAATTCAATAATACGTTTTCTTTGAATTACTGAAGTGCTTTGCTATAAAAACAAAACTATAAAATGCTGACGGAAAACACTTTATAGCAGTAATTTTATTACAGTCACATCATGAATTCAAAGCTGGCCTATTGTATAGTCTGCGCTTTTCCATGTTGTTTATTTATTTTTTTTATTATCAAGTAATATTTGTTTTGATTATGATTAAAGTGTTATTCGTTGATATTATAGTAGATGTACAACGTCGCTATTATTATGATTATTTGATTACATGTTGCTACTCGGAACTAATATAATTTTGCACTACTATTATGTGAAGTAATTTCTGTTGAGTTGGAAATATATGTATGTCGTTTTACTAATACGAAACGGATACAACCCTAGAATAGTAAAATTGAGACATTTCCGCGTTTTCAATCAATAAATTATGTTGGCTGTTTAAGGTGTAATAAAATAAAATTTTATTGTAATCAAGTACTATTACACAGGTACAAAGGTAACAGGTTTGAATTCGATTCTCGATAAACGATTTAGAAACTATTTTCGTTATTTTTTCAGTTTAATTAAATGTTCATTGGGTATAATTTTCCGATTTTTTTCATTTTATATATTTTGTAAATTTTAATAAACTGTTTAAATACTCCAATATTTTATAAAAAGTATATAAAAAAATATTTATAACAGCAATTTCCGATGCTATAAAATTTTAGTATATACCACTGGTTGTAATATTTTTCGTATTAATTTAAACATTTTTTCGTAAATAGCAAAAATTTAATTTACGATATCTAACAAAATGTCTGAATATATGAATACTTAAATAAACATAAGAAGTGTTTGTTTTCTTCTTATATTGAATTATTATTGATATGATTTTTTGAAATTTATTTTTTCATATTTTAATAAATATTATGAATTTATAATAAATCGTATACTTTTTTGTATAAATTAATACAAAATATATCGTATATATAAAAAATGAATAAGAAAAGTAAACAAAAAGCAAATTATTCGTATAGAAAAGTTGGTATAGATCTAAATTATAAAATATATAGAGATTTTCACGAGTGATAAAAAATGGTTCACAATAAAAATATAAAAATTTGATTTGGAAAGTTGTTTACAATTTTTAACTTTACATGACGAGAAACAGATATGAAAATGATAATTTTTGAATATATTTAAATAAATATTTTTAGATATCTAACATTTATATCGATAATATTTAACTTAGCATATATTAATAAATTGATTTACTAACATACTATTAATATATTAAATGCTTTTAATATTTCATTTTTTATTATTTCTATATTTTTTTGGTCTCGTTTCTTTTTCACGGTTAAAACTAAAAAATGTCAATGTTAAACGTTCAACTATACTGTAGAACTTAGTGTTGAATTCCCAAAGAATTCCATTCAAAGTTTATCTCATATGATGCATTCAGAGTTTGTACATTCTGTAACTACTTACTAGTAAATCATTATGTTTAGATATCTTTATATACAATACAAGTCTTGTCAGTATTTCTCTTTAAGAAATTTAATACGATTATTGAAAATGACTCGTGTTCGTTGAGTATATCTAGTATTTGCATGGAAGAAGAAGCGGCCGTAATACTATCAGAAGTCATTCAAGTAAGGAAATGTGGTTTTGTGAAGTTGATGTTGCACCTTTCTGTCTGAAATGTATTGAATTGCATGGATTTAAAATCTTCCGTGATTGTGAATTTTATTTTATCGAAAGGTTACGTTTTCAGTATTTTCTGTGAAAATATTATACAAGTCCTTTTTCAGTATATATTAAATTTTTATTTTAAACTGAATATAAATTACGTATTGTATTACTATATGAAATTATTATATACTTATCTGTAATACATAACAGTAAAAATGAATTTGTCTCAATATATTTTTAACAAGTATTTTTTTTCAAATTAATTTAATACATCAGTTCGTTTTTTATTACAATTAATAATTACAACTTATTAAAATTTTTCAAATCAAAATATAATAAAAGAAAAAATATATTTTTTGTTTACTGAGATATGAGTTAAATAAGGCAGTTATAAAGTTTTCTAGTAAATAGAATATATATTTGAAGATATTATTATTTCATTTATATGTGTATATATATATATATATATATATATATATATATAATTATAATTTTAATATATTAATATACAATTATTATACTAAAAACTTAAATACACCTTGTTTATTTTCACATGAAAATAAATCACAACAAGATCTATTGTATATTACTAAGCTTACTAATATAATGTTTATATCATATATTAATATATTCTAAAGTTTGAAATATATATTATCCTTTCAAGTGTATCGAAGTGCAAGAGATTGTACATTGAACAATGTTGTATTTGAATATGTCTATTTTTATTTCTAAAATTTAGTTTTTTAAATGTATTATTATACAAATATACATTATATTATCATCACGTTAGTTTACATTATAATATCAGCCCATTGATTGGTGAAAACTTCATTGAATGTTACAATTCATTGGTACTTGGTCATATCATGCTGACCAGATGAATTGGAAAGGAATATATGTTTATATATATATATATATATATATATATATATATATATATATATATATATATATATATACATATATATAACAGTTTCTGATATACTATTTTTTATTTTTTTAAAAAATAATTTATTGTCTCATTTCCACTTCTTTTTATGTTGTGTGAGAAAGTGATTACCTTGTTAAAAAATAATTAATTTATTTTTTTGTGTATCCTTGATATTAAGTGCTAATTGAAATTTGTACCAAAAAAATAAAAACATTTTTCGAAAATCAATGAAAATTTCAATTTAATAAACAAGTAGAAACATGTTTAATTATTATAAATTAATCAAAATGTTGATTTACCAAAAGGTTCCAAATATGAATTTTATTTATGATTTAAAATTTCTGCATTTCTAATCATTAATTCAAATTGAAACGAAAATTTAATTAGATTATATGAATATTAAAACAGAACATTTAAGAAACATTCAATTATATAAGAATTATAATTTCATAATGTGTTATTAAAGCAGAGGGTCTGATAAAGGATTCAAATTTAGTTAAAATATGCATCTAATACTCTGTTGTGTTTTCATAAAGATAAACCAACACGTATTGTCCATTATTTAAAGAAATTAATTTTAGAGGCTATTGTCATTATGTAGAAAATACACTTCCTTTTATATAAAAAAGCATCCGACAGGATAGAAAGTTATTGAATAGCTAGCAATGAACTGAAAATAATCTGTACATCAATCTTATTCAGTAGGTAGTGTGTTAGGGTGCCACAAAGTAATGAATATCTAATAGCATCAGAAGGATTCCAAATGATGACTCATCACATCTGTTGCCTGTATGTATGCAAACAACGGAATGAACAATATTTCGTATTCATCGATTTGACACGTAGGGTGACATAGGGCAGATAGAACCTACAACCAATGGCTACGCATAAATATATATATATATATATATATATATATATATATATATATATATAAATTCTTATCAGAAATTTAGGAGAGATCTGTATGTCATGTTATTGGAACCGAATGCTTGTTGCATGTGGTGCAACATCATACATGTGGTGGTTTTGAAATTAAAATTTGTGTTTGTATATTGAAATCTGGGTTATGTTCACGTTATTTTTCCCTGCGATATTCATGTTTTTAATGAATTCATCTGAAAAAAACACAATGGAATTCGATGCTATATAGGATACGAGCTGAAAATTTCACATAAATTTAATTCGAAAATAAATTTCAAAAATACAAGACCGACAAGAATTCTCAACAAATATTGTATGATTATGCTTACAACGAATATTTTACAAATTCTCATATTTATGAATACGCGGAAAAATTCACTAATACCTCTAAATTAAACATTTCTCTACGTTCAATCATAAAATAATTTCGAATTGAAATATTTGCACTATTGATGATATTGAAATTTAATAGAAATAAATATATTACGTGATTTTTTAATAAATCTACAGTTTAATAACTTGTTAAAAGTATGTACAGGCACAAAAAATACAATACGTATTTTACAACTGATCAGTTGTAATATATTATTTTTCATTTACCAGAAAAATGTAAATTTAAAAAAGTAGGTTATAAAACAAAGCTATCGAAAAGGTATTAGAAATTTTAATTACAAAACATTCGTCGCATTTTATTCATAAATACTAAAAAAAAAATATTGATGTTTTGAGATCAGCATAGTTTATGCAGTTTTAATAGATACGATACAGTGGCGTAGAGTAATACATATTAATTAATGAAATGATTTACTGAAATAATTTCAGTCTAAGATAAATTTTATTTCTAATCTGTAGTTTAAGAACAACTAATTATTTAAAATTTAAAAAATAAAAAATCAAGTTTAAAAAAACAAGTTTACACATTATGCGGCTATTATGACAAAAAGTTAAAAAGTAATGGTTATCAATTTTCTCTCTCTCTCTTTATATATATATATATATATATATATAATGTATGAAAAAAGTTTTTATTTCAATATAAATCTATTAATAATTTTTGTGCATGCATGTACACCACTGCTAATGGCTTGTAGTTCCGGGGATAGGAAAATCGTCCAACGAGTAGGCGGTACACGTCTGTCAGTGTGCGCCTGTCGACCAAATTACAAAGTAAACCTAGTGTAGCGTAATCATAATGATTGCACAGTAATGCAGATAGACCATGGTAGAGAGGTATATATAGAGAGTTATTCGTTCGTCTATACTGAGAAACGTAATATCACACAAGCGCAGAATACTGGGCTCATTATAACATAGAAGTAGCACTCCATTGTTGTCAGACCAAGGGACTGATGATTTTTCTCTGACGAATAGTGTGTTTGTCATGAAAATTGAGATTCTAGAATACGTTTCAATAGAACAATGATACATTCTCAAGTAGATTTTTTATGTTCCATTTTCACATATCAAATTTTATTCAAAAACAAATATTTGTGAAGAAATTTCTTCAGATTGAATTTCTATAAATATTAATATATTTCTATTATTAAACTGAAATACACATAAGTATGTGTGTATGTATGTATATATAATTGTGTTTTTTACAATTAAAGAAAATATCGAACAAAATATATTTTTTGCTCAAGTTTTTGTAAAAAAATATATTATTAATGATTTTTTGAGAAATTAACAAATTATAACATATGAGTAAATATATTTGAAAACTTTTTCTCTTTATTCAATCAACAGTCAGTGTTTTATTAAAAAAGAAAAAATAACCCTAGATACTCATATTATATTATTTGAAATATTTCAATATATAGTTTGGATTAATAACTGATTATATTTGCAAACAAAATGATTGATAAAATTTGAAAATTTTATTGTACAAAAAGCATAATTAAGAACTAAGTATAATTTTACTTTATTTCAATATATTGTAAAGAACATATTACACAAAAGAACTCGAGTGGTGAAGATATAATCCTATAATTAAACAAGATTGTGATTTTGAATCTAAGGTCTTTTCTTTAATGAAACCTCATAAATTTCATACAAATTTTAAATCAGCTTACTCTTCATTGTGTTTTAATTTAAGTTTGTACTTTTAATATATGCCATTTTATATTAACAAAGTGATCATTATTGTCAAACCTGAAGTTGAATTAACTTGTATTTTAAAAGACTTTTAAAATAAATGAAATTGATATTTTGTATAAACAATTTTAGAGACTTAGTATTTTTTAAAAAAGAAAATATAACTCAATAATTAGAAAGTTTTCTAATTAAATAACATCAACCATTATTTCTACGCTAGTTATATATTTTATATTTAATTAGAGAATGTATTGAATATATATATTTTTTAATTAATAAAGAGTTAATTTAAAAAGAATGGTTTATAACAGAAACAGATATCAATATAATATACTCGTATATGCAGAAATAATTATGATATGAAGATATTTATTATATATTGTATTTATTTGAAATAAAATCTAGGTTTTTAAATGATGATTTAATTATATTTATAATAAAATAAATTTTTGAAAAAAAATTCAATGCCAAAAAAATAATCACTTTTTAAACACTACAAGAGGTAATCAATCGATTCATATTTATTAATTTTTCAACTTCTTCATTTAAAAGTATCAATTAGCAAGTATATAATATAAAAAAAAAACTATTTACTGAACTTTAGACTTAAATAAGTTTCATGTGTATACAGATATTTTTATTGGAGTGAAGAAATTATTATGCGAAAATTAAATTAATATTTAATTATTGCTGTTGTTTGAAATATTTAGCAGTAATAAAAATGTTTTTCGTAATTTAATGCTGTATGTATGTATTTATATATATATATATATATATATATATATATATATATATATATAAGAGAGAAATATATTTGAGAAACGGCTATTTAAATATTCAATTAAGTGTAACAACTTTCAACTAGTTTCCTGCAGTACACGTTCGTCGTTCGTTGCCATGACCCGCAAACGCAATTTGTTTCCCATGAATCTTTATTATCGTCGGACGCTGACGTCCGGAAGCCGATGGCCGTCGAGCAAGTAAGCAGTCAGCCACCCATCTTTACGCCCGTGCTACTCCTGATCTGAAAGTCAAATTCGCTGCCTTGCATATTTCAAACTGCATGTCGTGTGCAGACACACATACACACACATACACTCATACACACAATACACACACACACACACACATACACATAATGCTGAAAAGTTTTATGTCGAGATAACTATAGTTCAGTAATGCTGTATATATGTATGTATGAAAGATGGCAAATTTCTCAAGTATTTTCTTTACCTAAAGATTTTTTATCATTTTTTTTTTTTGTTTTAAAGCGATTCGATGGTAAGCAAATTTGGACGCTATAGAGAATAGATTCTATGTATTGATCATACGTTATTGTAAAAAGAAAAAAACTTATTACGTTGTTTGCATATTGATGGCGTTGTAAAAATGTTTCATATATGAAAATTTAGATTATATTAAGTTTTGCACCCTTGAATTTAAATAGAATAATTTAGATATAGCGTTCGGTATGGAATACAATAAAGATAGCATTTTGCTAAGAACCTGCATGATATAAATTTTGAAAACAGTTCTAGAACTAACACTGTACTTCGTCTGCTGTGTAATTCTAATGGTTTGTGTAATGAATAAAGTTTCAACTATTCTCCGTTAGATAGCAATCTTTATAATAAGTATTTGAAATATGTAGAATATAAATAGAAGTTTACTACAAACTCAGATTAAATGTGTATGTATGCACTAACAATTCTATTTTATTTCGATTAAATCCTTATATAAATTCAAATTGACGACTAGCTCTTAATTTAAAATAATAAAAATATTTTTTATTAAACGAGACTAATATATTACTCCATTATATACATATAATATCACCAATAACATTTTTTATCCACTGTTGGATGAAGTCCTCTTCCAAACTTTTTCATTTCTAGCAAATCAATTTTTCCATTCCACTCCAACGAATTTTCTTATATCTTTGTTTCATATATCCATGGTCTCTTCCTGAGCTTTTTATATCTCTGTATTTCCAATCGATAATTTCCTTTGTCTATCAATGATTTTCTCTTCTTGTCATATGATAGGTCTATTTCCATTTTAAACTTCTCACTTTTGTTACAAGGTCTGTAATTTTGTTTTTCTTTCTCATTTACTTTTTTTTTCTTACTGTCTCTACGTGTTATTTCTAACATGTATTTTCTATGCTTTTCTGTGTTGTCTAGATCCGATGAATTATTCTACCATTTAAGACTCATGTTTCATTCAGTGAAAACACGTAGAATGAATTGATCAAAAACTTTTATCTTTAAACAAGAGTAATATTATATATATATATATATATATATATATGTTCACATATACATACATATATATTCGAGATAGAATGTATTACTAACTTAATTTTTGTATAAGAATATTTTGTTAAAAATAAAATTCCAAAGATACAAACTGAAAAATTCATATGATTTTTATGCTGATTGTTGACCAGAATATCAAATTAATTGTTAAAGTTATTAATCTACTTTACTGAAGTAACTACAGTAAATAAATAGAAAAATTGGTTTCAAATATTTAAATATAAAAATAAGGCAATAGAAACTTCAAAAATTATTAATCTAGAAAAATTATTAGCATTCATAAAGAGCTAAACTAAAATGAATTAAATCCTACAAAAACTATTACATATATTTTTATAGTAGAAACTTATAATAATTAGATAATCAAAAAGTTATATTTAATAATTAATTACATATCTCCATTCAAAATTATTGAATATTTTATATATAAAATATACTTATTAACAGATAATTATTAGTTACTAAGAAATTTTTTTTGTCAATTATGAAATATAACAAAGAGCAACAAAAAAAATGTTCTTGAGTATTTTTTTAATCAATTCACGATAACGAAGTAACAAAAATTATTCTCGCCTATAGATTTTAATTCAAAATTTCATTTATTATAGATAAAATATAAGAGTGTTTTCATAAAACTATTAAGTAATAAATAGATTACAGTTTCTGTAGTATCAGAATGCCTGCAATAATGAATACGAAAGAATTTTTTTATAATCGAAAATCATTCTTGGTATTTTAATAGAACATAAACTTGATGTACAATCGAATATAAAAATGTAATAAAAATATGTATCATTTCTGTTCATGCTAATGAAATTATGATACGAAGCGGTCATTTCATATTATATACTTTTTACACAATATATATATATATATATATATATATATATATATATATATAAGAAGAAGAATGAAAAGAAATTATGAAAGAAATATAGATAGTAATTTCAAGTATAACGAAAATTAATGTAAATTTTATATGTAAAACTTTAGATATACATTTGTGAAGTCGATAACGACGAAACATAAACTATTTTATGGACTATATTTATATTTCAAAAATATTTTATGCAATGATCGTAAAAATAACATTAAATTTGTTTATTAAATTTATCTGATATATTATAAAAAAAATCTTTGTAAGACCTTATAAACTATTTTATAGGTCTGAGTTTTATATTAGCTCAAGATGACAGAAAAGATCGTTAAAATTAAAAAGTGTTTATATATATATATATATATATATATATATATATATATATATATATATATATATATATAACCTATAATCAGTGAGCTGAAAGATATAGATTTTCGTATAAAATAAGATATACTCATATATGACTTTTTAAGTATTTGTCGAGTAATAAATACAGTTCGTAAAAGATGAAATAGGAGTTAAGATAAATATTTATTTATGAAAATATGTTCAAAGAAAGCTTATCTATTATTATACATATTTGTATATATATTTATTCAGTATTTATTTATAAAATATGGATTCTGAAGAGAAATATAAGAAATTATATAAAAGTATTTATAACAAAGTTTAGTTATTATTTATTTCCATTAAAAGATAATTAATTTGATAATTTGTTTGAATAATTTTAAGTACTACTTAGTACGTGAATATGAAAATATCTAATATAAAATATATTGAATTTTGTTAAGTTTCATTTACAAATATTTTACTTTATATAAAATTTATGATTACGATAACAAATATTTTCACATATATTTTAAATTTTATTATTTTATGAGTAAAAAATCACTCAAAACACAAAATAACCACAAGGATCAATTTTATATTCCTCACAAAGTGTAGCGATAAGTTGTAAACCGTCAACAAGTTTGGAAAGTTCTAGCTCGAGGAATTGTTTATGCAGAGACAACGGACGGCTCGCTTTTTGTTCTATGTAATTTATGTGCAGATACATTATGCATTATACGTGTAACAAGGCAATGACAAAGCATTAATACCATTACTGCCTTTGCGTATTGCAGTTGACATATTCTAAATGTCTCATGTTATATAATTTATACATACATATTTCCACATTTATCTATTTTATATAGAATTTACCCACAGAATTTAATGTCTTCATTTTGTTAAAATATGTACAGTACGACTTTTGATCTTTATTAAATGAGAAAAATGACACATTGGATAGAATATAATCAAGTTAAAATTACTTACTTAAATGTAGAACAATTTTAATGAATAACAACTAATTATAAAAAATTAAAATTAACTTATTATTTTAAAGAATTGATATTAAAATTATTAAATAAAAAAATTACTAAACATAAAAATAAAAATTGAAAAGGCAATCGATATCAATAATTTAATTTCGAATTTATATATTGTTTATTCAACTCATTAAAAAATATCTGGAACATAAATTATTTCTAGATAAAACTATAAATTCCTTAATTTCACTTTATAGACCACATATTTCAAATGATCTAAATTTAAAAGGTTTTCAAGATTTTATTATCAAATTGGAAAATATAATTTTATCCTAACCTGACTACAGTTGGAATTTAATGCTGAATTATTTTCAATATATACATATGTACCAGTATATTATACATATCTATTGTAATAAAGAAATAACAATGATCATTTTTATAAAAATAGCAAAAGAATAATATAAAAAAAGTTTTTTATATATTTATAACTAATTAATTATTTAAAAAACGTAACCAAATAACAATATCATAAAACTAAGTGAATGTTACAAGAAGTTATTTTGTAAAGTAGTAAAACGTGATTTTCCAATAATACAATTTCTATATTTACTTATTAAATTATTCTCATAAAATTGATTTAATGCAAAAATATTTTCCAAATTGTCAATACATAAGTACTACGCTATTTCTATCATAACACTCAATATTTTTTTTTATTTTTCATATCAATCTTATTTCTTGTCAACTTTCCAAATATATTTGAATTTTTATATTTGCTCTTGAAAGTTAGTACGTTATAAATTATTTCAATTACTAATATTTTATTTTCACCAATACTATATTTTTTAATTGAAATATATAACAAATTTCTAATTGAGTTTCTGAACTATAAATATAGAATATATATTTATCCACTTGAACTTATATCTAATATATACTTTTAATTAAAAGAAAACTATGTTTCTTATGGATATGTAAAATAAATAGAAGTTTAAGGATAATTGTTTATATATATATATATATATATATATATGTGTGTGTGTGTGTGTGTTCTGAAGAATTTCACTAGAATTAATAACGTCTGTTTTGACAAATCGCCCATTATGCTACCCGTAATACTATCGACCTTTTTTTTGTCACAGTCAAACTTACCATGTGTCGCCATGACATGACCACTTCAAACTGACGTTTGATATATTTCTATTAGTTTTTCTCGTTATATTTCTTGTTAAATGTATTCTATCAAAAAAAAGTACGTTTTATTAATGGTAATTCATTTCGTCCCGTATATTTCTTGCAGTAACGTTCTGTTTGTTTTATTCTTGATATAAAAAGGTATTAAATTATAATTTCGTGTGTAGTG
The DNA here is from genome assembly GCA_029203775.1 of Neoneuromus ignobilis. Taxonomy (NCBI): domain Eukaryota; kingdom Metazoa; phylum Arthropoda; class Insecta; order Megaloptera; family Corydalidae; genus Neoneuromus; species Neoneuromus ignobilis. The sequence continues at coordinate 12,915,527 of CP092094.1, read as the reverse complement.
TGTTTTATGAATCGTTAAAAATACTGAAAACAAAATATATGTACAAAAATTCAGTATTCATTTGGATATTTTTAAAAAAATCAATATCATTAAGATATCAAAAAAATATTAATGGAAGAAAGAAATATGTTTTATATTCATTTTAAAATGTTTATAAAACGTAAGTTAATAACTTAGTACTAGTACCTTTAAATAAATTACAATTACATTTTTAATTAAAAGTTTATCGAGAAAATGTATGTCAATAGAATATCTTGTGTGTTAAACATTTAGTTGAATTTCTAATCTTAATAAAATGTTAAAGTTTATAGTATAAGATGAACTAGAAGTTTTTAGATAAACTTGTTATTTTCTTCCAAAAGTGAAACTCGACATTCACAAACAAATATATCTAATTCAAAATGTTTATCAAACAAAAACTTTTTAAAAGTTTATTTAAATTTATACGAATTACTTTCAAAACAAAAATCAATTTTGTGTTTTTAATATAAAATGAAATTTCAAACATAACTACTGAAACTATATTTTCCATCAGTTTTGATTTTTTAATATAATATTAGGAGACATTGAATTTTTTTGCCATATCCTATATTTGAATCAGGTTTCAAACATAAGGCATGTTTAATCAAGAAATCGTTTAAAATTTTAATAAAACTATTAATTAAAATTAAAATTTAGTTTTTTAGTAAAAATTATATTTGATGTTTTGAAAATATATAATATTTATATTTTAAAACATAAATGAAAACTTTAAGCCTATGATAAATCAACTGAAAATTACTGGAAGGTAAAGAATAAATGGAATGCTTTGAAACAGACTTTCATCCAGAAGTAGATAGAAAAATGATGATATTTATATATATGTACAAATATGTGAGTAACGAATATGAAAATTAAATTTCAAAAAATGATGAAATATATAATTAAATTAAAACCCAAACTAATAATTAAAATATCATCAACTCACTTAATGTTAATCTATCATGTTGTGTAAATAATTATACCATTATCATAACTACTGCATATAGATCTAATTTTCGTTAACTGACACTACAATATTCAAAACAGAATACTATATATACTAAACAAAATAGTTTGTGAAGATATAGATGCAAATTATATATATATATATATATATATATATGTACATATATATGTATTTCAAATATATATATATATATATATATGTATTTCAAATATATATATATATATACATTGAACACTCTAGCATAGATTAGTTGAAATGAAGTCTTTGTGTGCTTTATAGGATTAGCTTTCGCTCTAAGCTCGTAGATGGCGACGAAGAGAAATGTATCAAAATATGCGTGGGAATTTCCGATAACATATCTAGTGAGTAAAAGCTCACATAGGATGGAAACGTGAATTTCCACACCGGGAGTTCTAAATTAAACCTGTATAAGATAATGCATATATATATATATATATATATATATATATATATATATATATATATATATATATGTCATGTAAAATATTTTATAGTAAGCTACACTATCTTGTGACTTTCGTATAATATGTGGTGTCGTAAACACTTTGAAATTTATGTAGGTGAGGAAGTTAAACATCCTTCCTTCCTTCCTTATAGTATAGAATTAATTTTTATAAACACATAATAACTTTCAATAAATGTATATGTGTATGTTCGTTGTTTAGAACTAGAATAATAATTTAGAAAAGCTATATATTAAAATATTTCTAAATTCAAGGCAATACTTTTTTCAAATAAAAATTACGTTTATATCAATAGAACATATTCTGCTCTTGACCTCGTTCAATTAACATTTTCCAACGTTCCTAGAATCAAGTTTCTACTAACTTCTTTTTATTTGCTCGTCACAGGAATGTATAATATAATAACTGTTTTCTAAAATGAATAAAAATGTAAGAACGTTTATTTTTTGGTATCTCATCTAATATTACTTTTAAAATTTTATATTACAAGTTTCTAATAGCAAGATTGAAATTTTATATTTTAAATTTACATTTAAAAAACTATTAATTGCAAAGTAAGTTTGTTAGTTTGACATAAAGAAAATGTTAGGTTGATACAAAGAAAATCAAATTAGAAATTAAAAAAAAAATACATTACATTGAAATATTGAGTAAAACAGAATATGGTATGGTAATTTCATATTATTCTATGAAGATTTTTATTTTACACAGGATATAAATGATCATGTATGAAATAAACTTTAAGTGAGTGAAATTCGGTTAATATTAATTATATTATAATAAAATAACAAAGTTAGTTTTATGTTATATATGTGATTTTATAAATATTTATGTATGGTGTGTATTATTTTGCAGTAATAAATGTAAAAATAAATGTAGTAAAAATATGCATGTAATATGCTCATCTCTACAAATTTTTATATAAAATCATATTATAACTAAAATTTTCATTTTCTTAATTTTTAACATATGTAATCAGATTTATATTAGTTTATATAAATATTTTATATGAAAATTTTAAATACAAAATCTGTTTTAACTATACGGACAAATGCTATAAAACACCACACTCATACAGTTTGCTTATTATCCCTCAAAGCAATGTTGTCAAGCTGCCAGACATTTTTAATATAAACCACAACATAGTTAAACGGATTATGGACGGGTTTCAAACTGGATTACCTCTTATTATTGCTGACAGTATGCAATGACTGTACATATCTGGTATCTGGTGATAAATTATAAAATATTAAGTTTAGTCAACTATTATGACTCGTAGATATTTTATATTTATAAACGTTTTATAAAAGAAAAATATTTTCATATAAATCTATTAATAAATTTAAATTTGAACAAACGATTCTTTCCAAATTCAATTAATTACATTTCATCGTTTTTTCATAGAACAATTTTTTATTGAAATATTTAAATAATAATAGTTACAGTATATATATATATATATATATATATATATATATATATATATATATTTAAATATAATTAAAGAGAATAATAATTCAATAATTTTATTAAAATGAATTATTATCCGAAACACTGCATTTATTTTAATTAAAATGTTTAACACCTGTAAATTAAAACAGAAAATTAATAAATATTGAAAATTTTAATTAAAAATTATGTTTAGGGTAGCGACTCTTTTTAAAAAGTGAGTTTAACATGTACATATGTTATAAAATATAATTTGATGTTTCAGTTTTCATATTTTAATTAATAATTGAATATTTTATGTTAATTAATAATATATAAATATAACAATCTTGTGTGATAAGATAAATTATAAATATTTTTTCTGTAAACTATTTAATTATAGTTATTGTAAAATTGATGTCTGGTCCTATGAACAAATATAAGGTTGGTTTTTGAAAAAAATCTTTCATTACTACTTAAAAACTTATGTGAAATATTATTTTAAAGAAAAATAAATACTATAAAAATGTTATACTTACAAAATATAGAGTAAAATATAATCCAGTTATTATGAATCAGTAAAATGTTAACGTACCTGAAACAAAAAAGATTTTTTTAAACTCTATATAATCATCAGACATGTATATAATATAAATATATTTTAATACAAATGAATCATTTGTCTTAACAGCACTAGATTTTATAAAAGTGATTAATAATAACTTATAATGAAAATGGTATGATCATAGAAATGCTCATCAGTAAATAAAGTAGAAAATAAGTGATTACTGAATAGATTTTTTTTAAAAAATCTTCTGGTGCAAGGGGCAAGTGATTCTTTTGTATTAAAGTAAATTTGTTAGAATACAAAAAAAATGTTCATATGTAAATTACGTTTAGTATTTGTTATTATAAGAACAGAAAATAATTTCACAAGCTTATATTTTCTATAAAGTAGAAATGCAATTTCAATTCAATTATTTGAATTATTTGAGCTTCATAAAAGTTAATTGGTTAATAAATGATTTTTGAATTCAACTCGGAATTCAGCTCTGAGATATAAAACAATCGATTTATATTCTTTGAACGTTTTATTTGTCGCTTAGAATTTTAATTCAGTTTCAATCTTCTTCGGAACTCTTTCAATATTGAAATAATTCGAAACTATAAGGGAAAAACAACTTGAATAATTTCTGTTTAAGTGCCGCATTGTTCTCGACGAAATGTATCTAAATAAAACAGTCCAATGCGCACAAAAATAACAAAATGGTTGAACGAGATAGCGATCTGGCGTAGGTACATATAACGTACAACACGCGGCGCACATTTTGTCGAGCACCATTTTGTTTCCATCGCGCGCGCCAATTTGATTTCGGGAGTTGTGTTGCGATGATATCAAAAGCAGATCTGTGTCAACACGATTGTTCACGGCTGAGAACTCATCGAGTGGATATTGTAGGCGCACTCGAAACCAGTTTCCGATTGGCTACCATTCGAGATTGAAATGTAATGAAACATGCCTGAATCTATATGTTTGTGTTATGGCTTGTTCTTTTTGTCGTTTTTCAATGGTTCATTCCATCTTCTTTAGATAACGTATGTTTGACGCCAACTTTAGTATATATAGACACATTATATATATATATATATATATATATATATATATATATATATATATATATATTCATTTGAAAAATGAAATAAAATACAATAGAACTGATAAAATCTTCTAGAATCAGTACAGTAAAAATCTGATATATTTAGAAATACTGACAATGATTTATTTTAAAAATGAAAAAATTAACCCTTTATCCAATGGATTATTTTCATTACTAATTTTATAAGGCGATTAATAAACTATTGAATTTATTATATTCTAAAAAAGTACTAATAATTAAAATACTAAATAAATGATTAATGCCAAAGAAATATTTTTAATTGAAATATATTTCGATTTCAATTATGCTAGAGATAAATGAATGTTTACTAAAAAAATATATTAATATTTCTAACTTTACTCATCTACAATTAAACCTTTAAAAAATAAATTTTATTAATTCATTCTTGACGTATTTATTCTATTTTAAATCATTTCAATATATTAATTAATAATATACTAAATTATTCAAAAATATTATTTTATACATTACATTAATATAAATATTACAATAAATCCATGTTTGTTATAAATTAATTTTAAATGTTTTTTTTTAAAAAAAATCTGATCAAATAAAGACAAAGACTGAGTAAGAATATTATATATATATATATATATATATATATATATATATAGTAAAAGGATTCATGTTTTTATAAAAATACATTTATTTTTATTTTATGAATAAATTAATTTCAACGACGTAAATGAAAATGTGTTACCAAACACGAATTCGTAAATGAATAAGTTTTTCGCTATAAAGTAACTTGGAAATTTAGTTAAAAATATTAACAATTTTATACGAAGGCTATTTGAATATGATTTTTTTTTTGAGTTCTTAACAACGCAAACTTTACGAAAAATATATAAAAGTGCCGCGCACATATATTGGATTTTCAGAACGACTTCCACAGTCGAAAAAAAGTTACACGGATAAAATATTATTGAATAAATCAGGAAAATACGACAAAATGTCCAATTTGCACATACATTACGTGATAAGAAATTTTATTTACGCAAAAAGCGTATAGTTTATTTCGCAAACTTCGTCAAAAAAAAAGAGCCGAAGAAAAAAGAAACGCACGAGAACGAAGAAAAAAAATCTCTGCGACAATCTAAGATTCACATGCGTGGTTTAAAGATCGATCCTTCTTTTCTTCTTCGTTTATCTCAACTAGAGTAAACATCCGTATATCTCATTTTCCGCAGTGGAAAACCACGTAAAACTAATCGACAGAAACGAGATGAAAAAGCTTTCTATAAAATGATCGACGGAGATAACTTACACAGGTGGCTGTCAAAGCGTTGTATGATGAAAAATATCTCGCTGAGTTTTCGCGAACAGTCATCGTCCTACAGATTGTTTCTTTGCAGAGCGAGAGAGCAATGTGTCGCATTCAATACGAAACGGACGACTGTCTCTCATTCTTGTATATTTTATAGTGTCGAATCGAGGAAATACCTTTGCTTTGATTCAATTTTTGGCGCAGTGTACTTAATAGCCGTAATATGTCATCTGTCACTGCTGAAAACTTCTACAGTTTTCATTATCTTTATTTTATGAATTGATATTGATATACAATTATTACCAGTACATGTTGGCTAAATTAAGTTTATTTATTTTTTGACATTGTATAATGTACAATACATAAATTAAAGTAAATATCATTATTTATTAAACAAGAATGTTCACAATTTACAATCAATGATTTATATATACACAATTTTTATTAAACTATTTGATGACATGAACAAAAAATGTCTATTAATACATTATTATTTTTTTCAGATAGTAAATGTGATGTCTGAACATAAAGCTCTAAAATTAAAATAATTTTAAAACAAACTAAAGTTTATTTTTACTAAGTCTTTAATAATAAATTGGAAAAGTTTAAATTATTCTACAATATTTTTTTACATAATTGCTAATTCGAAAATATGTTTGTAGGTGAAATTAATAACAAAAAATAATACTCATTATTAATTTTCTCATAAATGAAAATTTTTAAACACAGATTATATTTCTTCAAAAAAAAAATACATTCAAAAATATTAAAACAAACCCCATATAAAAAGAAAACAAATGTATGTGTGACACAATTTCTGTATGTTTTTACACGAACAAGGAAATATCCTCTACATCTATTGTGAAGGAAAAGACTTGTACGTTTTCTACCCCATGCTGTGCCTTAATATCTTACATCAATAGCCGAATCAAGCACCGACATGAGCTCATTGTTTCATTAGAAGAAAAAAAAACTAATAACCAAAGACGAGTGCATATGACGGAGATTGAGCCTCACTGTCACTAAATCTTTGATTGCAGAAACCACCGCAGGCGGTTGAAGGGGACAGTAACTGCAAAACCATTGCTTGTTGAAGCGTGCTGCTTGAAGCTTTTTTCTTCTTTTGCCACTGAGGCAAACATACACGACGTTTTATGTTTAACGAAAATATGAGGAATCTTTTTCAGTGGAATTTAACAGAGAGGATTATTTTTAAATATAAATTAAAGTATAAATTACTCTAATTAATGTTTGCATTTTAAAAAGATTATTTTTAATAATAATATTATTTTATTTCACTCTATAGCTACATTTTTTATTTAATTAGCGTGATATGATTTTAAGCTATTTATAAAATTAATAACGATTAACAGTGATTCGACGATGAATATTACAAAAAAAATAATATAATAATAAATACACAAAAATAAACCAATGTATTTTCGAATGAAGAAAATAATTTTATTGAATAATCAATTTATTCTGTTCAAAAATTATTTTTAAAAAGTACGCGTAAAGTTTCACTATAATTAATTTGTTTTAGTAATAGTCGTAGCTTTTTAAAATATTATTCCGTATTTTAACAACTAAAAAAATACATCCCATAAAATATATATAACAAATTAAAATTTAAAATGTTAATACACTTTCATAGTGCTTACTATCCTAAAATAATATTCATGAATTAAAAATTAGATGAAAGAGATAGCGAAACCGACAGTAAAATAAATTACAGAATATGTAAGGAAAATTAACAATGTTCATTTATAAATCCAGTTTTAATAAAGTTTAAATCCGTTTTCAAGGAATGAAGCTTAAATGAAATTCTAAAAGTATTAATAAATACTTGGAATACTTAGAAAATAATTAACTCCATTAAAATTTAACAAACATTATAAATGAAGATTATAACTGTGTTCATTAATTAAAAAATAAAAAAAATAATAATACATTCATTCATTCGTCCTGAAATATTCGTTGAAATATGGTAATTTGAATATATTCAATGTTTCAATGCTATTGTAATTTATATTTCAAAGTCAGATAAAAGGACACGTTTTTGACTCACAAAAAATTATGTTTATGCAAAATATTCACTGGATGGTAATAATAATTCTTTTATTCATGAAGTGAAACGGAATGTATTTGTATATATTTAACTTGAACTGCATGTTTAAAAATCTTGAGAACAAAGATTATATGAAACTATTGTATGAATGTTATGCGTGAGCAGGCATGAAATCATGAAATAGAAGAGGGTGGATTACAGCAGCTTTGCAAATCCTTTTTGAAAGACTTGAAAGATCTCTCGACATGTTGAAGAATTGTGTAAAAATATTACTGTATGATGTTTCTTCAGACAAACATACATATATACCAACCACTGAACTTTTTGAACTAAGTGTTTATTATATTCGATCTAATAAAATATTACAAATAACATTTATTTTCTTGACATTTTGAACACAATAAAATTCAGTACACAAACACTTTCAATAAAACTCATTACTTAATTTTCCAATGTTTGATTAATAAATTAATCAGTATGTCATAATAACATAATAAAAACATTTTTGAAATAAATGAATTTATATAAAAAAACTAACATTAAATTGTAATAAAATTTCTGATTATGGAATAAGATGTACAACAATTAATTAATGAAATAGACTGAAGAACATAATATATTATTAAATGATGTAAAAATAGTATAACTTTTTAGAAATCTAAAATAATGTTTAGAAGCAACAGATATTTTTTTAATGGTTCATTGAATTAATCGATTTTTAAAAAAGTAAATTAAATATATAAGAAAAAGTTTCATTATAAGGATATTAAAATTTTACATTTTTCTATAAAATATATTGCACATATATATATATATATATATATATATATATATATATATATATATATATATATATAATAGAAAGTATCTATATTATAAGAACATTAATATTAATACTTCAATGAGAAATTTAACAGCTTGGAGCGATAGTCCATTATACTTCATTAATCAATAACCACTTCTAGTAAAATTGGATTATATTATTATGACTTTAAATCGAAATCATAATTTATGGATTGAGCAGCATTTAAAAGCATGTTCTTAATTAACGTTCCATTAAACTATTATTAAAACCAAGCAAATATTTTCTTAAATCATTCTAAAAATATTTATGATATAAATTATTTTATAACAGTGTATTGCACTTATAATAAAAAAAATACCAAAATTAAAAAGATACAATAGTTATAAAAAAGTTATTTATTATTTTGATTTTAAATAATTTTCTTCAATAATAATTATATATATATATATATATATATATATATATATATATATATATATATATATAATCGTATAAATAGCAAAAATTACTTTATTGTATTCCTTATTTAGATGCTTTTTGATATTAACAAAATATTCAATAATGAATAGAATATAATATTACAATAATGCCCTATGGCATATTTACCACATTGGTGCTTTTACCAACTCACTGTATGTCCTCTATACAATCTAACTATTACAAAAGGCGTTATATTACAATCCTATTAGATATACTATCATCAAAAGGTGCAACTGCGTCATAGAGGAAATGCATTTGAATCAATAATCATCTACTGATTGAATCCAAATTGTGGTTAATTTTGAATTCCATTTTCAGCATACACAAGTGTACATGAAATATATATATATATATATATATATATATATATATATATATATATATATATATATATTGATGTATGTACGAACACATTAATAGCTAATATATATTTAGAATGACTAATAACAAGATTTACATTTTTTTAACAACTCCATAATATATTTTTTTTCAATTTTTGAATGTTGTAAGACTTCAAAAATGTGATTGAAAAATATTATTGGATAGATAAAGTATTAATTATTTATAATTAATTATTGGAATAATCTATATAAAAAAATTAGAAATCTTAACGATATTGAATAATACTCAGTCTTAATATAATGTAAATTCAAGATGTCAAATTTCTGTTATAATTTGACAAGGGTATAACTGCAAAACAGTAAGCAATTCGTAATCATCGATATCAGTTGAGTGACCTGACCGAAGTTTATCATTAAGATTGAAATTTCTGGAGTGAACATTGATAAATGAACATCAATAAAGTTTCAAAGTATTATTAACGAAATATTACTTGTTTTTTTAACAAAACTATGGAGTATTGAGTATCAACTTGAACTTAACTTTCATATTATTTAACGTCTTTGGTAACAATAATAATTAAATCATAAATAATTCATAAGTGATTTTAAAAGAAAAACTATTAAATTTTTTTTTGTTAAAAATAAAATTATAGATCATGACACAATTTGCAGTACTAACATTCAAATATGTTATAAGAAAATATCTGAAATTTGTCTTCCTGATCTTGAAAATGAATTTTTTGTGTAATTTACTATATATTTCTTGTATTGATTTTCTTCTTGTACGAATATATATATATATATATATATATATATATATATATATATATATATATGAATAAGGGATAGAGAAGGAGTGGCTAAGAGTGTGTTTTATTGTTTGTAACATATTTACCAAACCAGATATATAGAGGCATATAAATTATTCTCATTGTTATTATTACGACAATATTTTATTTGTATCACAATGTGTTTCTATTCACAACTTCGACATTGACATCTCCATTTCGAAAATATCTTTCCCCCTTAAGACATATTTTACACCGTTTCGCATTATTGCATACTGCTGTATACATTATAATCCTCTTTAGATTCCAGTCACATGCTTCTATATAGACGTAACGTATATACCACAATCAACATTTAATGCTAGAGAGAAACATACACCGATAGAGTCGGTCCGCTTTTCATGTCCATCTGTTATGTAACATAGGGCGCTAATGTGATTTTCCGTGATGGACAGCATCGGTTCGATCGGTAACCGTGCTGTCTAACAGATTTCGGTTCATATCGCCATGTAAAATCTGATTCACGAACGATAGCCATTTTCATTATACATATTCTCTATCGATGTAAGTGGACTGATTCGTATGAAAAGGGTCGTGTTTGATAAATAAAATCTTGGAGAGGAATAATTTATTTTGAATATCCATAAATGTAATTTTTATAATATGTTATCCATATTCTTAATAGAAACAACTCTTGTAAGAACGTTACGATATAAAATATAGCAATTCAATAAATTGTACAATCTAAATAGATTGATAAAATAAAAGCCACCAATCATAAATAATAATTAGAGTGAAACAACAATGTTGAGTTTAATTATATTTGTTTGCGAATTTTAGCACAAAAATAAATTCAGCACGAGTAATTTATATAATTTTCCACGCATTTATTATTAAATTGAGTAAATTATAAAATTGATTTTTTTAAAAAATTATATATTTATATATAATTTTCATAAATTTGTATTTATGTCGACTTTAAAATATTAGAAATAAATTTACAAGTTATGTATCTTCTTATAATTCTTAATACTGTAAAAATATTTTTTTTAAAATTTACAATGTGTTGTATTTCTTAAATTCTTTATCTTCATTTTCTCAAACAATTGTCTTAATGTTTTAACATATCTTAACTTTTTCCAACATTACAATAAATATTGATTAGCAACGATCAAAAACGATATACAATTTTATGAACCCATTTTAAGTCTAAAATGTGACTAACATAAAAATAAACCGTATATAAAAATACTAAAGGTAGAAACCATGGAAAAATCAATCTTCAATATAACTTCCGCAATATTCTCCAAGGTCAGAAAAGAAGTTAATCGACCTTCATATTTCTTCAAGTTCTCGTATATAAAAGAAAAAAGCGACTACTGTATCTAGTTTTCACTAGAGTTATCCGTATCAAGAATTTAGTCTTTTCTGCTTTATTTCGGTCAAGCTAAACTAGGGGAGCAATTGCTCGTTAATGCTACACCGTGGCAAGAATACGAAATTAAATACGCGGTATGTTCAAGTTCTGTATTGACATTACGTGGCAATCCTCCCTCGAGGCGGTCATAACGGCCACACCGTGATCCGCCTCCATGAGATACTGCTAATGGTCAATAATAATCCGCCGTAAGGTACTTAGCTGATTCAGCTTGAAAACGTTTGTGGTCCTTGAAACTGGATTATATTGGCTTTGTTGTACATACATATAGATGTGTGGGTAACGAACGAATGAATAAATTTAACTGATATAAAACTGATTTGTTTCTATAATTCTATAGCTGGAATTGAATATGTATTGATGTTCGATTGAATTAACATTATTTAAATCTGGCAGAGAAAAAACTACAAGTTCAACTTGTTTTTAAACGAAATTGAGTCATTTAAAAGCAAAATATTTCTAGTAAATCACATGAATGTCTTTTTTGTATCATAGCTGTTTATATAGCAGGACATTTATATGTTTATATGTATACCTATGAATATATTTCAATTTAAAATCAGTGATCTATACGAATGGAACATTCAAACAAGATTTTTATTTAAAATATGTTTGAGAAAGATTGCTGCATATTTTTTATAAAGACATTTAGTGATTCTAATTTACGTCTATAGAGAACATTATTTACATTGCTTCATAGATTACGGTGCAAATGTAACATTTGTTTATAAATTTCGAAATAAAGTAAATTTATGTATTATTACTTCAAACTGTATATATTTCTTAAGGCATATTAATATAATTTATATACTAAGTAAAAATAATCAATTATAATTACATTATTTGTGAAGAAACTACGAAGTTTTTTAGAACGTAGTATTTAAGTTTTGTATAACAATTTACTGACTTAGAATCGCTTGTTTTTTCAGCTTTAATAAATAAATGGAGATAAAAATAATACAAACGACTTCGTATTTTCTATATTTAACTTTTACTGAATAAAAACTCAGCAAAAAATGAAAAAAATGTGCTTCATAAATTTTTTCATTAAAAATTATAACGATTTTTTATTATAAAAGTTTATTGAGTCGTTATAAAAACATTAAATTATATAGAAATTATTTAACAAAACATTTTTTTTATATTTTATCAATCATTACTAATACAGAAATAATATGACATGACTATGTATTCAAAGTTATATAATTATATCGTAGTAAATGTAAGAATATATTACTTTTAAACGAATTCGCATATATACATATATACATATATATATATATATATATATATATATATATATCTATATATATATATATGCATATGTCTACTAATCAATACTTGAATATAAATGTGAACGTTGTATGATATTAAATTTAATCAGTTTTAAAAATAGATCTAAAATTAAATACTGATTTCATTTATTTAATTAAAAGAAATGGAAAATAGAATTTTAAATGATGCAGTTCAGAAATAAATTAATAAAGTTAAATAAATTAAAATATATAAATAACCACTTAAATTATTTATAGATAAAAATCTTCGATAACGATTAATATATTAAATATTATTCCTTCAATAATCAAAAAACATTTCTGATTTCATGTTTTTATATAGTGACAATTAATTGATGTGGCCTATAGTGAATATCTATCTATAAAATTATTGAAAAATGTAATGCAGGTTTATTAACAACATACATATTTTAAATAAGACATATAATAATTATATATTAACTAAATTTATAAATTTTGTACATTAATTACATTTTTACTGTATAAAATTACAAATGTTCACTTGGCCAGGATGGTATGACTAAATACCCATGAATGTTAACATTCATTGAGGTTTCACTCAGTAGTGAACTGATATATATATATATATATATATATATATATATATATATATATATATATATATATATACACATACATGTTATATGAATGTTAATTATAGTGAATTATGTTTTAATAAAATGCATGACATTAGAGATTAATATAAAACTAGCATTCATTACTTATTCGAAATAACATTAAATCAGCAATAAAACTGACACGCCACTGTACCCTATTTCTACTCTATCCAATTACCCTCGTGGGATGTAGTTGTTTCGAGAGGCATCGGTAATTTATTTATTGTAATTTTTTATTCGCCTTTTATGTCGAATCGAATTAATTGTTGGAATTTTAATAATGTCCTCCGTTGTGCCACAGCAGCGTGTTTGCGGTGTTGTTGAAATGTCACCCCTATGCGTACGAACACACCGAAATATCAAGTTACATGAGGGATGAACGGAAATATAGTATCGCATGTTTGAGTTTTCCATACAGAGTTGGTTTCGTCATATTTGTTGTTATTTACATAATGAATATATAATTACGTCGTTTCTTATGAATTTGTATCATATATTTATTTAAAATCTTGTATATATATATATATATATATATATATATATATATATATATATATATATTATATCAGGTAATGCAATTAAGCTAAAGAAAAAAAAACTATTTAGTGTTAAAGATCTTTTTTTAGTATGACTGTGTAAAAGTTCAATATTGTGATGATAACTTGAAAAAAATATACACATTGATTTAAAAAATTGCAACCCATCAATCATATTAACCCAATTTTAATTCCTAATAATTTGTATTATTTTTCATAAAATTATTTTAATTAAAAAAAATAACAATGAGATCTTCAAGTTTATTATAAATTTTTAGTCATTCATTTAATTATTTTATATTGAGAGAATAGATTATTTTGAACATGGAAAAGTGTTATTTAAAATTAAATTTAAATTTTTATTTTTATTATCAAATATTTCTTAAGGCATAGTATCACATTGATATACGAAAATGCAAATGTAATTTTACACAAAGGTCAATTTTGCAAATTCGTACAATTATAAACGATCAATTATTTTTTTCAAAAATCTTTCTTCAATTAAATATACGAGTATATATATATATATATGAATTTTATAAAATATAAAAACAAATCAATAAAATCACATATTGAAAGTAGATCGGTACATGTGAACGAACTCGATTTCTTCGATAATCAGTGATATTTAAGAATATAAACAAATTAATTGAAAGAAATAGATTAAAAAGGAATCCGATTATAGATTTAAAATGATCTTAAGGGAATCGTTCTAGAAATGTTTTAACAATAACATCATCTGTGAACTAAATTCAGGTCTTCCCTTGTGTATTTATAAAACTGCCTCAAGCTCACAATCGATTGTATTAAATTTATATCAGTACTGTCCCCCTAAACGCCGAGCCTGCGTCGCTACAGCAAAACAAGAGCGGGCGTGTAAGGTGATACCGCATTTAATGATTAGTGCTTTTCAGCATACATTTGCATATCTTTTATACTCGTTGAATTTGAATCTAACGTTATAAAATAATGTTTGAATTACGTTCGACTTGATTATAGCGTTTCGAACACTTGTATTACACTTGACACCAATTTAAGATATAGAAGACATTACGAGTCTTTTGTACAATCAGTGTCCTTGCATGCGTGAGATATTATTTGATACGGTTTTACTAAATAAGATCGAATTAATAAATTGCCGTTTATGTAATTGGGTATATTTCGCAATGGAAACTTGAACGAAATGTTTATTTATACATTTATATATTCGATTTGACTGACTTGGTAATATTTTTCACGAGTTATGTTTCAGATTTCAGAATTCGACGTCAATAATGAAGCCAATAACGTTTAACTGTATAATATGGATCTTATTCTATATTGTTGATTTCTATCTGTATTTTATAAAATGAAAATTTTGTAAGTCTTGATAATACTCAATTCTATTTCCTGAATAACTAAACTTTATATCAGATCATTTTAATGGTATCTATATATTTTTACAATGGAAATTTGATCACAAGAATTTTAGTTATATATACATATGTTTTTTATTTATATAATCAATTTTTAAATTTATAAGTTAGTCATTTCATTTTTTTAAAGAAAATATTATTAAATTTAAATGATTCCTTGAAAAGTATATGTAATGAAAAATAATATATATAAGAGTATATATTAAAAAAAGCACATTTTTAAATCATAAAAAATGTCTACTATCATTATTAACAAAAACATATAATAAAATTCTATAAACAATATCGATTTTTTGATGAACTCAAAATTAATATTAAATTTTTTTCTTTAGTTAATGGAACAATAATTTCATATAAAAAAATATTTTAAGATGGTCTACCTTTTAAAACATAATATATATATTAATATGTTTGAATGATCTAAAGAAATATATATATAAATATGTTGTTATTTATATAGAAGGAATGAAGAAGAAGAAATTTTCTAGAAACCCGAGTTTTCATGAAAAATAAATATAACAATAAAAATAAATGTTATACTTTGTTATGATATTAAATTAGATATAAATTAAACAATAGTGTCTGCTTGTTATAAAAACTGTATGAAATAAAATCAGATAAATTTTATAGTTACCGTAAAAATATCACATTTCTAATAAATGAAACCATATTTTAATACAAATGTATAGTTGAAAGCAGTTTAATTAAAAGAAAATATCATTTTTTATCAGTCGTACACTAGTACACGAGTATAACACAAAGTCACTGTGAAATGAAAAGAAAATATATTTCAGTATTTTATATTTTATTTACACTTTATTTTTCTTTAGTAATTTTCTCGAGATAATTTACATAGATATTATTATTAATTAAAATATACCAGAAATATAATATTTTAGTATGTATATAAGTTGTATTATATCGAAAAATAGATTTATAAATTAGCATAAGTTTAAATATATAAATGAAATAATTCCTATATAATGAGATACAATTCTTTAGATTTTTTGAAAATCTAACATCTTACGTATAAAATATGTAATTTGACGCAATAAACCCTATTATATATTACAATCAATGTTCTTATGATGAAGAGTATTGATATTCAATTACGATTTAATATCAGAAATGGAGTCGTGAAATAACTCGATTTCATTCAACTGTATTTATTGATTCGATCGACATACGTACAGATTCGAATGATTCTGATACAAAACAAAGTCATTATTGTGTCAACCGAACAACGCTGCCACAAAACGAACAATTGCAACGTAATCCCCAATCACCCCAACAATCACGATGTAACTAAGCCGATCAATCGGACTATGCTAATTCAAATCCGCCGCCATCGATAGTTTTCGTTACTTGTCGCGTGTTGTCAGTTCAGGATCTGGGAGTAAATCCTCCCCTACTGATTACGATACACAACACATCCATACTCACATATTGGTCGATGTTGAATCGGTTTCTCTTGTCCATATATTCATGTATTCGGGTTCGTTCGAAGCAATTCGGTTAAATGTAATCAAATGCGTTATCCAAATGTGTGTGTGTGTTTGTGTGTGAAATAGATGTCGAATAAATGGATGTAGTTTAATGGTATTATATTAATTCCAAAATAATAGCCTGAACTTGAAATAAAATAGCTGTATAAAATTTTAACTAAACAACTATCAATGAAAATTTTAAAACAGATTAAATATTTACGTTTCATTACATCCAAATATTTTATAAAATGATTTAATGTTATTATCAACATATTATTTAATTATTAAAAACTATATGTTTTGTAAATACAATGTAAGTATAGAACTTGAATTATTTAAATAATATTAAAGTTGTTAAAATCAAAGATATCTTATAAGTAGATTAGGGAAAAAATAAAAGTTACAGACGTTATAACAAGAATGAAAAGATTACAATGAAAATATGCCAGTTGTATAGCAAGAAGAAATTATAATAATATATAGAGATATAAAATGAATCAAGAAGAGACACATGAATAGATGTGATAAAAATCTAAGAAAATATGCCAAAATGGAATGAAAAGGATATATTAGATAGCTGCAAGTAAAAAAAATTTCGAGAAGATTTTATACAATTGTAGTTAGAAAGATATTTGTGTATATATATATATATATATATATATATATATATATACTGAATTCTTTATATTATTTTATCTATTTAAGGGGTTATACGCAGTTGCGAGGCGCAAAAACGACGTTTTTTTAAGAATTTTTTTTAGAAACAGTATTTATTTTGCAATTACAAATTATGGTTATTTGAATAGATCCTACTTTCAAGAATAAAATAACATGTCGATCATAAAAAAATATTGAAGTGCACCGCTCCTGCAGACGATGTCCCGAACGACCTCCAAAAAAAGGTGCTTGGCGGTGATCTCCATATCGGCGGTTTAGATTATCCGAAATCAAAAAATATGGTCAATTCTTTTAAAGACTAGATTAATGCAGGTATTGAACGAAGGAATAATAAAAATTTTCATTTTTGACAAAATGGCGTCTACTTGAAAAAAATTCTTCGTTTTTTACTAAAATTTTCGCTCCAAATTGTTTAAAAAAATAGTAATAATTTTTGTAAACCTTATTTTTTCGTTCAATACCTGAGGAATATATTTGAGAGAAGAGCCATTTCTGAGATATCGAGATCACGACTATAGTTGAGAAAACGCGTTTTTTCAACATAGTTAAAAATTTTTTTTTCAACTTACATGGTATAATAAATATTTATCGGATTTACTTCAAATTTTCAGAGAATATACTCAAATATATGTGCATTCCGAAAATGCAAAAAAAAAAATCGATTTTTTGAAATTTCTAACTGCGTATAACCCCTTAAGTCACAAATCTATATACATATATTAGGTTGGCAAGTATCTCCCTTCCGCTTTTTTTTTTTTTATTTTTTATTTTTATTTTTTTTTTTTGTACATAGCTGCGAAATTCAAAAGACCAGAAGGCGGAAGGGAGATATTTGCCAACCTAATATTTAAAATATACAAATTTTTATAAGGAAATTTGTATTTTATATCTCATTTTTCTAATAATATTCATTATAGGAAATTTCATAAAGTGTTAATTTAATTTATTATTACTATGAAATAATGCATTCATGTGGATTACTTATATATATATATATATATATATATATATATATATATATATATGTGTGTGTGTGTGTGTGTGTGTGTGTCTGTGTGTGTGTAGAAAATGTAAAATGTAAATGTAGCAGTATGTATGTTTAAGCAATGTATGAGAATAAACATAAATGTAAATATTATCTATTCATATATTTCGTACTAATGTGCTGTATCCGTGCATGTACACATATAATATCTATGGTGTCTACAATAAATCCCTCTATCAAATGTGTGCTGTACCGAGATCTTAACGCGCAATTTGCGTACGAAATCCTGGCATGTGCGTGTAAAACGCTATACATCGCGAAAAGTTCATTATATATACAGACCGCATTTCGTGTAGAAGATACGTAAAGATATAACTAAATTGTGTTTTGAACCCAATGTTGGTTGAATATCTTTTCAGTCCGTACATTCTATTTCAAACTAATGTATTTTTTTTGATATATATATATATATATATATATATATATATATATATATATATATATATATATATATATATATATATACGAGTATATATAGGTACAAATGAATTACTTGCAAAACTAAAAATATGTTAATATTAAACAATTTTATACAAAAATACTCATGTTAAAATTGATTTATTTATCAAAAAAATTTATTTATTAAAATAATTACATATTTTGAAAATAAACCAAATTACGAAACTGATATAGAATTAACGTTTTATTAATATTTTAATTTAAATTTAATTTTCCTGTTTTTAATATGAAATAATTAAATTTTGATAAATTACTGCTTTGATATTAATATGAATTTTGATAAAACATTTTTTTTAGATTAATTCCTAGTTTTATAATATAATGTTCTGATGATGATGGTATGATCACTAAATTAAGCATCAATAATTAAAACAAATAATAAATTATTTTATAAAATCTTGTGAAATAAAAAAAAGTGTTCATTTATATGAAAGTGAACTTGATATATGAAATTGGGAAATTAATATTTTATATAAAATACATAAATGTTTATATTTAAATGTGAAATATTTAATTTATAGCTGAATTAATAGTTCTTAAATTTCAAACAGATATAAATTTGCTAAATTGAATCCATTAAATTAATTATTTGTATATACATGTATTTTTAATTAAAATAAAATGTTAGATTAGTTTAAAACATTTATGTATATAAACATTGATAAAATGTTTGATAAATAATTATCAAATGATAACAATTTTTATTTTCAATATTTATTTTATTTTCTCGAATTTCCATTCTTTTTTATTTGCTTTTAATTAGTGAGAAATACTTTTTTCACTTGATTGATTTTGATAATATTAAAAATTGACAGCACTGTTTCTAAAAATATTTCAGTTACTCATATCAAGTCCATTCTCGATATTAATGTATTTTTAAAATTAATCATTATTGTCAATGTTATTTATTGGTAAATAAATAATGGTGTGTACATCATAAAAAGATTAGAAAAAATTGAGAGTGATATTTTAATACAGTAACTAAATTGAAAACTAAGTAATTGAGTAATTAACATTAAACAGTTAAAATTAAATTAATGATTAAAATTATATGTCATCATTTTTTAATTTTAATAATAAAAATATTGTGTTATATATATATATATATATATATATATACACACACACACACACAAATATTCCGTTTAAAATCTACACAGTTTTTAATTTTCAGTCATAAATATTTGGCTGACTACACGACTGCGTTGTTTTTTTATTGTTAAATCAGATATATGATAAGTTTCGAATTGGAGGCCAGTGCCACATGACAGACACACAAATCTAACGCAACCACTAGTTATTTCGGGCTGTTATCTCTTCTCACCCTTCACGACGAATTAACAAGCAAGTGACGTCATTAACCTTCAGCGTCATGTGCTAATCGCGTTGCAAATTCGGCGGTAATGTATTCTGTTACTAGCGTAACCAACACTCAGTCCTAGACAGATAATGGCTTGTTTATGTCCCCATGTATGGGTGTTCGTATCCATGTATGTACCTACGTATGTATGTATGCATGAAGTTTTTGTTTGAGTTTGTATAATGTTTTCCAGTTCAAGTGAACATTCATATATATACATACATACGTACGCACAAACACAAATATACATGTATGTACGCATGTATGTATGTATTATATAACATAAACGTTACGTTATTGAAGTATCATTGTAAAAAGTTTTATTGAACTCAAGTGTATCTGACAGATGATTAATTATACACTTTGTTCATACTGATGTACTTTTCAATTGAATTAAAACGGTGGCAGTACACAACTTAATTGATTAAGGAAACTTGTTTGGATAGGGGTTGATTGTAATATTCTTTTTTATAGAAAAAATACTTGTCATTGGTCTTTTATATAAGAATATATTTAAGCAGTATTATATAATGAGTCATAGAAAATTGCACAGGTTATTTAATGAAAGAGAAGCCATAAAATTATAATCAATTTCAAACATGACTCACTCAGATTTTTTAAAATCCAATCCTTATGTTTATAAAGAGAGAGAGAAAAATAAATATAATATCTGATCTGAAAAAAACGTACTTTGATTGAATAAGTTATTTATAAAAGTATAAGTAAAAAAAGAAAATTACAATATGTAAGTGAATTAAAAAATGAACAATTAATAATTATCAATTAAACACCTTAACTACAAAAATGTGATGTGGTGGGAAGTGTTTATTTTTTAAAAATTGCATATAATTATATTTTTAAATATATAATTGCAATGATTAGGGAATTAATCACGTATTCATATTTTAATCATTTTTTATATACTTTGGTCAATAAATTAATTTGGGATCAAAAATAAAGAATTAATTTTTACTATGCAGTACTTAAATACTATTTATTTATTTTTGTTTCCAAAACTAAGATGAATAATTTTTTTCAATTTGTTCGATAGAAAGTTATTTATATTTTGATAGATTTATATTTTTAATTAGCTGTAAAATATCATTAAATTGTGTTTATATTAATTGTTTAAAGCATTGAGTAAATGTTGCATGTATTTACAATTTTTTGAGTATAAAATAATTCTTATATTATATTTTTCATTGTTCTTTAATAAGGCTTAAATAGTTTATTGTTAACATTTTTTGATAAGTGATCTACAAATTAGCATAAAAATTAAAAAAATCTTGTAATAAGAATATGTTTTTTAAAAAACGGAAATTAAAAAGAGTAGATAAATTTATAAACATATTTTATGAATTTATACACTAGTATTATAAATTTAATATAAATACATATCATATTATATTAAAATGGATCAGCAATGATTTGCTACATTTATTAAGGAAATAATTTTTAATTAAGATTTTTTCATCAGCAAAACCGAAAATTAATTTATTCATATATTACATTGTTAACAAATTATAAATTTGTATTTTAATGATACTGCATATAAATAATTGCTGATAATTCATTGTGTGCATAGACTGAAAAGAAAATAATTATTTTCAATACTTAGTAAATAATTATACAGGAAAAATAGTAATAATATAAAAAAATTAATAAAATATATTTCATAAAAAATGTCAAACTAGAAAATTTTAAGATTTTTTCCTAAATCCACAGTAAAAAATATATAAAAAAAATTACATCACTCAACAAAGCCCAAATATAAAAAAAATTCGTTACAATTAGCTCTGTTTTATAAAACGTCGCATCGTAACTTAGTAAAATTACGTACTTTAACTAATCTGCCATCTTATTAGATAATCTAAAATAACAAAAAAATCCCTCGTCTTAAATTAAGCAAAATGTCTAAAGCCACCAACGAATAGAACCACAGTACCGTAAAATTTTTTCTACACGTGTTTACCCAGAACTTCCACCATATCGCAAGTAGTTACACACTACCGCCATTTCCCAGCACTCACACCACATAGCTATGATACGGTCGTAGAGTAAACATACCCAGTATGATAATTCAAGTGCGGAGTCACTGACGTTATTATAATAGAGCACGTATTAAAATAATTAGTATGAAAATTATACTATATTTGGAATATGTTATATATTCGATTTGAGAAATTTCCAGCTATTAAAACTTCTATCATCTTTTATGAATTCATAGAATATAACATTGATTTAATTATGTACTAATTATCGAATTAATAAATATTTTCATTAAAAAATTACTGTTGTAGTAAAAGTATATTTTACACGAATTGCAAATCAATTCGTTCTAATATAAGGACTTTAATATTAAAATAGATATAATTAAAAATATTTATTTCTTTAGTAACACACACACGCACACAATCTGATCCAAATGGTTGTAGATTATGCAAGAGTAAAGTAATGAGAAACACTATCCCCGTTTATTTTACAACTTAATGGTATCGACTTCAGTTTTATTATGAATAGATATTAGTTTAAAACGATGCGAATACATTTATTAAGGATTTTAGGATTAGTAAGGATGAAGCTTTTCTATTTCGAACGAACAAATAAAATACATGATATAGACAAAGAGAATAGTTATTGAATTTTGTTAAAAATTTATTTACTTGTTTTGACAACAACTTAATTATTAATAAAAAAGAGGATAATTAACATTAAATAAGTAAAATTTATATTAAAGTAAATATGGTAATATGGAAATTTATTTTTAGAATAAACATAATATATATATATATATATATATATATATATATATATATGTGTGTGTGTGTGTGTGTGTGTACATAATGAAACAGAATGTTTTATTTGAATTTAAGTTGATAATCTTTCTCTCTCTCTCTATATATATATATAATATTTATTTATTTAGTCGATGAAATTCTGAGATTTTAAACGAGTTTTATAATGTACAGACACTCTAAAATATCTATTAATTATTCATTACTGTCAGATAGTTTTTCATGATTCTAATATAAATTTAAAGATATCATTTTTTTAAAAAATACTTTAAAATTATTTTTTCGTAAGCATATAAATAAATAAAAGAAAAAATTAAAAATATGAACTTTTTAAAAGGTGAACATTAAAAAAAGAGAACCATACAAACTTTTATCTAGATAAATTATAAAATACGAACTATATATCATATGTCTTTTTAAAAAAAATATTTATTATTTATTTGAAACATTAATTATTTTTGTATATAGCAGATTTTTTAAAGAATTTAATCTACTTCATACATTTTTATTTATTCTTTTTAAAAGGTTACCAGTATTAATAATTTAAGTTTTACGTTTTAAAATTTTGTTTAATTTATTTTCGAATAAATTTATGAGACAAATTTAAGTTATAAAGTCAACATGGTAAAATAATTATCAAAACACTTCAATTTTTTTTACAATTAATGAATTAAAGAGAGATAATTTTAAATATAATATTTTTGTAATAAACTCGAAAATTGTAAGAAATGAAAATAAATCAGTCATTTTTTATGAATATTTTGCAGAATATATTTATGTTTTTTTTAATTATATATATATATATATATATATATATATATATATATATATATACATACAAGATAAGATAAGAATGATGATAGAAATGTAATCAAGTAACGTGTTCACCTTTCACGAATATTATGAGTTGTGGTTATAGTACTGTACATTTATCCATACACACATACAGTGTATTAAGAGCAACGTTATTTTCCAGCACCCCCACCATCGTACTCATGATACGGCGATAAAATGCATTCAGAGGATTACAATTAACGCGGGCTTCCACACGACAAAATCTGAGCATACAAATGATTAACATAAAATAGACATTAGTTTAAATTTGATTCCCGAGCGTAGTTTAGCTACAATCCTCCTACAATAGTACTGGCTCTATATCCCCTATACGACTTATAACGACGTCTGTGCTCCTCTTGCTAATGTAAGCGGAAGATAATCTGTGTGACGTAACGATTGTGTAATTATATCTATTCTATACGCTGCTCCTGCTACTTCTACTTGGGTTTCAGGCCGAACGTGTGCGATAGAGCTGTATTAAGATGAAATTACTAGAGTGGATACTTTATTCACTCTGTGGCTATGAGATAAATTACTATAAGCTTAATGTTATACGATAAGATTAATTTTAAGCGCACTTTTATTGGGTGCTTAATCCTGATGCGGAAGATTAAAAATATAATTGATAATGTAACTCGACTAATTACTATTCGTTTGAGATTGACGGAACCATTTAGTAAAGTCAAATTGCATTCCTGACAAATTAATCGAAAATAATGACTTCTTATATAAATTGAATGTCACATTTTATGCTTAAGAAATTATAGCTAGATCATAAAACGTAACCCACATAAATAAGTATTATATAGATTAGATACATTTATATTTACGCACACACACACACACACACATACAAATGTAATAATATTACAATAAATAGATTTTTAATAATTATTTTTAAAAGATGTAGAAAAAGAAATATAAATATTTTTTATATTTCATTTTGTAAAAATAAAATCTACTATTAACTAGATTCTACAAAAAGAATCTTAAATAAAAAATATGTTTGGAATAATGTATCTCTGAAAATAGTATCAACCATCAGAGATTTCTCTTTTTCAATTTAATGAAATTTGTCTCAAATATAATTAAATGAAACAAGCTCAATAAAAACACGACTAACTCAGCAAAAAATATAATCCATTCAATAAACACATAATCCTATTTACAATTTGAACTTTCTGAATGCACATATAAGTCTACCCCCATTATATGAGTCACGCTGCCAGTCAGTAATTTTCATTTTTGAAAAGGGGACTTGTATATAAAGATATATGTATATGTATGATTGGTCAAACTGAATCACTCAACTGATCAACGTTGTATGTACGTACGCACACACAATTGCTTTGTACGTATTTGGTATTCATTGACAGAAAAAGAACCCGAGAGTTGAAGGCACGTTCAGATAAAGCTAGATTTATGTTTAGATACTTTACGTAAACGATGCAAGTGGTAGCTACATTTCAATACTGACACTAAGTTGCGCCTGCACAATGTGATATAACGATATTTCGCCGGATTCCAGATAAAATTTATGTCCGTACAAATACATACAATCTGTAAAAAGAAATATATTTCGCTTCAAAATTGACTCTTTAGAAATCGTAGCCATGATAAAAGTTAAACGAAATATATTTCATAGTTCACTAACTCTAGTATATATTTATTTTATTCCAAATAATTAAATTATATACATATAATTCTATATAAAATAAACATTTGACGAAAAAATATTTTTGTCACTCTATACTCCGGTGTAACATTAGAATTCTAATTTAAATTTGTATTGAAATCGAAATAAATCTAACATTCTAAATTAAAATAAACATTCGAAAAAATAATATTTTTCTCAATCCATCTATACTCGGATGTAACATTTAAATTCTAATACTAAATTTTTATTGAAAGTGCAATGAATATAATTCTGTACAAAAATAAACATTTGTCGAAAAAATATTTCGCTGTCACTCTATATTCGGATGTAACATTTAAATTCTAATATTGAATTTGTATTGAAATTGCAATATGTATATAAAAATATGATAGAGGATAGATATTCTAAATATAAATTGAAAATTATTTAGTTATTTTTTAATTTTGTCTCCAGATTATTTATTACCAATTATTGTTATAGAAACTGTTTTGAAGTAAAATAAACTAACATAAATTATTCATGATAAATAAATTATCTATTTTTTTATCTTAAAATTTGCAATACTTTTCATGAGCATATTTTTTCAAAAAATTAATTGATTTTTTGTTTTTATATAAAAATTCTACTAATTCACATACAGACTATAAAAAATTATACACAAATATATTTCAAATTAACTTCATTCTCTAAATATTATATTTTGTTCAGAAATTAATATCAAAAATGTTATATTCACGACAGTAAATTAAAATAATATTAAAAATGAATCATTAATTCAATTTTATACATGACCAATATTTAAAAATACATTTTGTACTTTTTGAATAAAACAAACAGATAATAAATGAGTTTTAATATTCAATGGATACTTTTTATTCAATAATAAATGATTACTGAATACAAAAAATATTATATTACATATAGAATATTATATATATATCTTAAAAGATGGATCATTAATTTTTCAAAACAATTATACTGTTTTAAAATGATATATTTTATAAGTTCATATTCAAACAATAAAAATTTAATTAAATTATTCAATGTATAGTTCTATGTATATAAAATACCCTCGTCTAACTAATATGTAAATACAAGTTTACTTTGTTATTTAGTTGTAAGTGCTCGGAAACATTTGTTAAAATATATTTCTTCTACAAATTGTACTTTTAAGTCCATATACTCGTATCTATTTCTTAAATGTAATTCTATAAATAGTTAATGTTCCAATATATCACGCTTGTTTATACGTTTCGAGATCCACAAAAAGGTATAATTTGAGTGACATTTACGTTAAACAACACGGATTTTTAGTAAGCACTAAACCATCAATCTTAGAGGATTTCTATTCAAGAACATGCTCTTAAAAAAATTAAACGAATGTCAAGGAGATCTATACTAGTATATATAATTTTTTATGTTCAAGGTAGACGTTTTTTTTTCGTTAGAATTTCGTCTCGAACTGGATTATAAATAAAACAAAATCCGACAAAAAAACTAAGTGTTATCAATCGACAAGTTCAACTGTCTGCTCTTTACATTACTGTTACAATTAATCAAAGCATATTACTTGTTTACACACCGACACCTATTTACACTTACAGCTATTTCTCTTACCCAATTGCTTACAGATACCAGAAATAGACGAATGAATGAATAAGAAGTAAGATATAATTTATCTTTCGATTCAATTAAGCATTTTGTTGCCTGCGTTCAAGTTCGAAGCGGAACTCTACAGTTATAAGCAGCTATTTGTTACGTATCCTCTGACAGATATAGGACGAACTCATATACAACTCTGTTTCATTTTATAAAAGCTTAGTACCGTTGAAAACGTATTTAAATAAGATGTCGCCAATGCTGTCTTTTTTTATTTTGATTATTTAATACTGTCTACATTTAATTTTATTTTCAACATGGCACAATTCTCTGATAATTGATGTTTATTTTAAATCACGAATTGCTCTTATATTAATTATAAAATTTAATGTATTTAATAAATTGTTCTTTTATGGTTATGTAAATTAGAACTGTAAATAAGAACCTAGTTATGAACAGAAAGAAAATAATAGATAATTAATTAACAGTTAATTATTAATATAAGTTATTGTAAAAAATAATATTAACAACGAACTTTATTCCATGATAACTTATGTATATATATATATATATATATATATATATATATATATATATATAATTTTTATAAAAAAATCAGGTAATTGAAAAACTGTTCAAATAACATAAAAATAAATAACTATACATTAAACCATTAGATCTTATATTAAAACAAATTTAACATAAAAATGTTCAATATGAAGTTCATCAAGAGAAATAATATAAAAATTAAATTATTTTCATTATCTATTTTTGATTATATATAAACTTAATATTGATCAGGTGCACAAAATCGAAAATTATTGAAATTGAAAACATATCAAATAAATATATCTAGTTCTTTATTTTCTTTATTAATAGCTTTTCATATTATATGAAATCGAAAAACAAACTTTTCCTCAATTGTATTACATTGATCGAAATTATGTGGGAGTTTGATGTCAAAGATACAAAGTAATATAAATAAAATATATGAAAAGAAAAAAGAAAAGAATAGCATAGAAATGAATCAATTGATATATATGTATGTATGTATTTATGTACATATAAGTTGAATTTTATTAATAAATAATATGAATTACCTTAATAATATAAATATTGATAAGAATTTTAATCATTTAATGGAATATTTTCAATAATAATTTTTTAACAATGTATTTTTTATTAAATATGATGAAAGATATTACTAATACATTTTTTAAAATTTAAACATTACTTGTGAATAAAATAGTTCAACTATTTGAAAATACTTTATTTATTAAAAAATCATATTTGTGAAAATTATTTTAATAGAGAAAATAATTGTATTCAATACAATTTTTATTATACTTTACTTATTATTATTATTATAATTCATAAATAAGTCTTTGAAAAATAGTAAAAAAAATGTATTGTCTATTTTATATATATATATATATATATATATATATATATATATATATATATATATATATAGATATATTCAGATCGATTTGCGTAATAAAGCGTTCCATATAATAATTGCAATGAAATATTTTCGATGTATGTAAATCCTTTTGACAAGATTATGCATTTGACAGATGTAAATTAATGGCTTTGCCAGACAACGAGTGACGTGCTTACTAAAACTTTCAAATGAACCATTTTCCATTACAAATTGTTTGTCTGCGTGTTTTTTTCCCAGCCTCTCGCCGGTCTCTTATCCTTTTTCCTATAGTACTTTTGTGTTCGCGATAAAACAAAAAAAATGTTTTTTATCTTCACTGTTTCATTTTATATATTGCTTCACAGTGTGACGTCAGAGAAAACGATAGTGGTGCGCAGTGGAATATTTATGTAGCATTTATAATAATAACTATGACTTTATCTTGTTACATCTTTGTCCATATTTCATTGAATATTATTTTATATGAAAAGTTATTACAGACTTTATATTTCTTTTTATTAAATCTATTGATATTTTATTTTAATTTTATTGTACGTACGTAGGTCTTGTTCCTTGTCATTTGTAGCTGACAAATCTAATTATTTAATGGAAAGTTTGTTTCTCACTGTGACAATTTTGTACAAAAAAAAAACTCTTCAGAACTGACTAACCAATTTAATTATTTTATATACGTATGATCAATAAGAGTTGGAAAATAAAAAAAACATGCTATTGGAATAGTGAAAAATACTAATTATTTCTTCACAATTAATGAAGAGTGTTTTTAAAGAATTTTACACACACACACACACACACACACACACACACACACACACACACACATATATATATATATATATATATATATATATATATATATATATGAGATGTTGTAACTGACATCTTTTAAATTAAATAAGCGACATTTATTGATATTTAATAATTTATTAAGTAATTAAGTAACGAACGTAATTTTATTTTTTTAATTATCCAGAAAAAAATATTATAATGATGTAAATTTATTTTGCTTCTAAAATATTAATTTATTGTATTATTATGATATAATTTTATCCTCATTGATAGTTAATAAATTATGAATTCACACAGTATGTACTTTAACATGAATTAATATTTTATCAATTTCATCTAAACTTTTTTATATTAAATGGAGTATTTATCAGTTTAACTGTACAAATAAATAATTGTATACATAATAAATTCATCGAGTGTCTTATGATATATCTAAATTTTACTTGAAACTAGCGATTAAAGAAAATGTTTTGTAATAATTGTATGCTAAACTTGATAAATATAAGTGTTTGCATACGAAAAAAATGTATTTTTGAAAGCTAAACGTAAATATACATACAAAAACATACCTATTATATATATATATATATATATATATATATATATATATATATATATATGACTATTTTAAATATGAAAGTTGTCAAAAGTTATGTTTCTTTACAAAATTATTCAGAAAATGTCACGTTCTCTTATATATGGTGTAAGAAAATAGTATAAATTTATGTGCTTGTGATACTATGGTACAGATACAGATGTTCAGGGTTCCATCCATGATGTATACGTGGTGAACGTGTCGAGTAAAACTCATGCTTATGTTTAAGTATTTAGACACTGAATATACAAGACGAATTTGAATATATGGGTATTATATAAGTATGATAAATAACAGAACTGCTTTCTTTACGAGTTCTTTCTTGAACAAGTGTATATAAATGTATTTAAAATATTAGTCCAGCATGTGTATCATATTAATAAATAACTTTTTACACGAGATGGGTGTTAGAATTTTAAATATAAGTATATTTATGTGTTTTCTCCTGTAGATTTATTTATGAAATAGAAAAAAATAAAAAGATTTAGTTTAACAAAATACAATAGACCTTTACTTTACTATAATTTAGTACTTTTAAATATAGTTACAATAAAAGATTTTAATAAAAAATCTATATTTTTTTAAACTTTACTATTTTTGTCGAAGCTGATTTATTGATTCATACATATAGGGGAGTTTGAGAATAAAAATAAGGGGAGATAAAAAACTGTTCAATCTAACTAGTTTCTAATAGAGTATACATAAATCACTTATATTATTTGGTAACATAGAATTTAAGAATGTTCTGATAAAAATATCGTAAATATTAAACATTTGATAAAAATAATTTAATTTCGTATTCCACTTTTATAATTTATAGACTTGAACAACTGTATAAATAAAAAACTATCATTGATTTGCCGTTTTTAAATTATACATATTTTCATATTTTTTTAAAATTAAATATCTTATATATATATATATATATATATATATATATTAATACAAATAAATATAATTGTTAATTCGCGAGTATAAAACAATGATTGCAATGCTCTCTCATTCCCATGAGAACGCATCATTAAAGTTTCACGCATGTAAAAGTGCCATTAAAGGTTATTAGACCAAGTTAATGGTACATTTTTTTTAATGTGAGCTTAATTATTTGTTTGTAATACCTGGTATTACCAGTACTGAATTCAAATGTGTCATCAATTTTCAAAATAGACAAGTGCTTTAATTTGATTAGAACAGGTGAACAATCTATACGAATACAAATCTATTTATAATAATATACTTTTACGACTTGTATATTTCTATTAAAAATTGAAATATATGAATATTTATTGTTTTAAAAAATAATATTTTGTATTTTTTTGAAAATAGATATTGTTTAATTTAAAAATTGTTATTTTTAATTTTATTTATTTTGTGATTTATTGTTTAAAAGAATTATATAAAAAATTGTTGGTTTAAAACGAAGATATTTTGTTGTGATAATTTTGAATTTATAGGATGTATTATTTTTCAATCTAAATTGAATAAAATTGCTATTCTTACCAAAATGATGAAATAAAATTAATATGCAGCTTACCTGAAACAAAAATTAAATAATTATTATTTAAAATTAAAAATACTATAAGTATTTAAGCTATGATTATCTTAATATATAAGTTTTTTTATTTTATTATACATGTTATATTGATAAAAAATATTGCCATTTTTTTAGGAAGGTAATTAAGATAAGATGTTTGTGAAATTAATTATACATTTATTAAACAATTCTGTGTACGACTTCATAATAATTAATTTTTTTTAAAAAAAAAATGTTTTTTTTAAATATTTTAAAATAGCTATTATATACATATTTATTTTGTAGTTGAGTTTTTAAATTAAAATAAATATAATAACAGATTAAATAAAATATTCATTACTACTCCTACATCAAAACTTTGTTGGTTAATAAATAGTAATTAATTAAAATAAACACAGAACAAAAATTTAGCATCTTTATAAAATAAATAAATTTCATAATATTTTTCTCTATTGTCATTCTTATTTCATAAATATTTATTATTTATACTAATACAAATAATATTATCATTTGTATAAATAACAAACATTCAACTCTTCTGAACGAAAGATATATAATTCGTTTTACCAAGTAATCCTGCAAAGGGGAACTTTTAAAGTAGGGTCAACGCAGGGATCAGAAGGATCAAATAATCTCTGTTGTTGTTCTGAAGTCCCACGATAAGTTAGAAAAAACTAAGATATATAGACACACATAATTCATTTTAACAATTCTTTACTAACACAATAACACATATATCGACTGTCCTTTTCCAAATATCAATATTATAGAATAATTATCAGTTTATTTTGAATCTTTTTGTGGCAATTTAATTCACAATTTAATTCTGTGTTACAATTTGAATATAATTGATAAAATTGGAGATTATTCATTATATATTTTTATACAACTTATTATTTAAATAATTATAATTTTTGTTCATGGGATTATAAAATTATTTGATAGAATGATAGATTTATAGTTTTACATTTTCACATTCACTAGATTATTATCTAATGCAGGTTATGAATTTTTGTCCTCGATACTTAAAATTATAGTAGTTACAATATTTTGATTCTTTACAAATTCATAAATCAATTTCTAATAATAATGTTCAAGAGATATAATATTAATACTTATAGAAAAAATATTTTTTATTAAACAGAAATATTTTTATAAGATGAAAATGTTTTTCAAATTGATTATTATGTATAATATATATATATATATATATATATATATATATATATATATATTTATTTAACTTATGATTTTTGTAAAATAAGTGTTGAATAAAATAAATCCTCGTACAGTAAACCAAATGACCTCGAAGGGAGTATAACTCGAACACGAGAGCACGAAAGTAAAATGACTGTTGAAGGGTTAGTGTCTGTTTGCAAAAAAGTGATTGATGGACTCACGCTAATCTGTCATAATGCAGGCTATAGTCCACGTGTACAGTACACAGCAGAGACAATAACTAGACTAACAATGAATTTGCATCATACATGCTGCGATGCTAATTGTTTAAATAGCTGACAGCGTTAGTAAGCTCGTGAAGATTATATTTAATTCATTATTTTATTCATGCGACTGAAAAAATGTGATAATACAACGTAAATGTTTTGTTCGTGATGATTAATATGGAAACGAAAATTGGGTAATAAAAATGGAAAGTGTCTTTTTTAACATGGTTTATAAACAACAGTGACGTTTTTCGTTTGACATTAAACGATAGTTGAGTGAAAATTATACAACCACGCTGTCATTAACGAATCAATATTAATCCCATAATACATGTTAGAACATCACATTCATATTGCTTATTTTTGGAAATTAATTCGACAGTAGAGAATTTTTTAAAGGGAAACTTTCATTTTGATACTAAAAATTTTTGAATGAAATTTTATATTTCGTTAATTATTTTTTAAATAGAAGAGATTAAGGATTTTATTTGTATGAAGATTTAACTTCATCTAAAATTATACTAATTGAAAAGTTCATACAATACAAATTGAATTTTTACATCCTTTCATTTTTTTCTGTTAAGAAAATATACTTTACTAATAAATTTTGAAACATAATAATAAAACATGAATTCAAAATCAGGTAACTAAAAATAAATTACATTATAATAAGCTTAAAATTTATATTTTTATGTAAGTAAAATGTAATTCATTTTATAAATTTTAAATACTAACTTATGATCCTCGATGAAAGATTAAAATTAAATCACTATAACCATTCCTGTCGAATATTAGATTTATATATTTCATATTACTAATTTTAAAACTTATTTATTATAAATATTTTTGATATTTAATTTCAGATAAGAAAACCCAAATTTAATAAATATTAATTTCACTCATTGTATTTATGAAAACATTAAAAAAATATTATAATTTGTGTTTCAAAATATCTTAAAAAATATTTTTATATTTTAAAACTTCATCAAGTTCAAAATTTCTCATATTATATAAATAATGTAAAATAACATTCTTTACATTGATATTATTAAAAATGTTTTATAAAATAATTGTTCTTTGTTGTGAAAATTAAAAAAAGAACTGGAACTGTTTTTGAAATGGAGTAACAATTAATAATTTTAATTGCTTATGTCTAGTGAAAATATTTTGATATCACATGATAAATTATTTGTAATAAGATATATATATATATATATATATATATATATATATATATATATATATATATAGTGCATGTTGACTGCTGCTGTTAATTAATATGTAATATAAAACACACTCGTTATGAAAAACTTTTAAAGTGGTAATATGATTCGACCTCGACAACGCAAATATTCTCCTTATCCACGCTTTGCATAAGTTCCCCTATTGACCGAAATCGAACGAGTATCTGACTTTAACGTACGCACATCGAAACGTAACATCCGATTTTCCGAATTGGGAAATTGCTTTTTAAATGCAATTATCACTAATGGATACGTTTACGACGAAAGAAGAGTAAATACCAGGATTAAAATTGACTGACAAAAAGTGTGCGTGGTCCCAGAAAATCAATTAGTTAATTGCACTGAAAAAAATCGTTTGTCCGACTGTTTTTAATTTACATAGTCGATGGTCGATGAAAACGAATCGATTTAATTTTTACATTTTTTTTTCAGTATTTGCGTTCTAAATGAATTCGGTATTATAGATTTTTTTTTGTTGAACGTTGGTTAAATATTCATTTATCCATCGAATATTGTTTTAAAAGTCAATCTAGTGGTATCGATACAAAATTGTTAAATATCATTGGGAA
Source organism: Neoneuromus ignobilis (assembly GCA_029203775.1). Classification (NCBI taxonomy): domain Eukaryota; kingdom Metazoa; phylum Arthropoda; class Insecta; order Megaloptera; family Corydalidae; genus Neoneuromus; species Neoneuromus ignobilis. The sequence continues at coordinate 12,880,363 of CP092094.1, read as the reverse complement.
AATGAAAAGATTTTTTTATATTGTATATCTGTGTACATGAAATCGAATGAATATGCTTCAATTCAATTCAAAAGGATTTTTGTGACATTTATTTTTTCACATAAAATACTATCAGAATTAAGCAAAACAATAAAAAAGAAATATTTAATAAAATAATTATTTTAAATCTTACATTATTAATTATACATTTTAAAAATATCTAAATTATGTAAAACATTGCGTGGCTCTCAGTATATATATATATATATATATATATATATATATATATATATATATATATATATAAAATGAAATAAATATATATATTCATAAAAAAATATATTTTTAGAAACTTTGTATATTAATAAAAAAATATTGAACTTATATGAAAATATTGAGTCAAATCTTGAATATATTATATATATATATATATATATATATATATATATATATATATATATATATATAAAATCACGTACAAACTTCGACAGTGATATATAGTTGATTTCAATAACTTATTCATGTGCGCATCAAAGGATTCAAATGAGCAAAATATGTGTGCAGACAGAAGATTTCTACTAACATTGAATGTACATCTCGAATATCATACGAATAAATGTGTGTCTGGTGCGAGAATTGCAAGAAACTGGTTTTAGTTGTACCGATACACTATAAGTGATGATAGAATTGACGTTCATCGACGATGATTGGTAACAGAAGCTATTGCAATATATCAAATCAGCTTTTGTATATTGATAATGACAGATGGGATTTTGAATCTATGGCTTCATTTCTCCACTCAGATGAAAATTTTGATATTGGATCTCAATACAAATATATGAATAACAATATATTATATATATTATATATATATATATATATATATATATATATATATATTATATTAAACTAACTGAAGTGAACAATAAAAAGTAGACTTTAAATAAGAAAATATAAAAAATAATATAAAGTATACTTTATATCAATTGAAAATAAATACAATTTTATTTTCAAATAGAAACGATGAGAAAACTATATAAAAATCTAAAATTAATCAGTTGTAAAAAAAGTTACGCTATCACAAGACAACTTAAATTGAAAATAAATCAACAAATATCACAGATGTGACAAATTAAATTCCGTTTACAAGAAAATAAAAAAGAATAACAAAAAAACAATTAGGGAAAGAATGTGATTATTCAGAAAATAAATATAACATTATATATATATATATATATATATATATATATATATATATATAAATATATGTATGTATTAAAATAAAGTTTTGAAAATATATTTTTACAAGAAAATAAAATAATATTTTTGTGAACTATAAAAAATTGAATTTAATATTTTGTTACATGATGGAAACCAGAAACAATTTATATTGCTTCTAAAAATAAAATAAGGATTTAAATGAAATATGATGCTTAATGTATATTATATTATACGATATTTATAGAAAATACAAGAAGTATTTCAATATTATCAGAAAACGAATCCTATAAATCATTGATGCCGTTATGAAAATGTACGAGTTTGGTAATACAGATAACAGTTCAATAAATAATTTTCAATGTTGGTAAAACTATAATGACTACATATACATACAACAAACACATACATACACACACACACACACACACATATATATATATATATATATTTAATGTTTAGAAGAATTTTTAAACTTCATTTTTCAATAAAGTCATATTTTAAATTACGTTTTACTGAAGTTTAATCGAAAATTAAAATAAAATAAATAATAAAAGATATTTGTGTTATTTATCGACTTTTAAACAAAATAAATTATAAAATAATCATTTTTACTTGACAAAAATATGTAAGTATTTTTAAAAGTATACAGTTATATTATTTTTCAGATCAATAGAAAATTATTATTAAAAATAATATTAAAATTTAAAAACATTATTCGTTCCTTGACATTCGCTAAATCTGTTTATTATACAAATAAATTAAGACCACAAATGCGTGCTTATACATATTAAGGCATAATATGAAGTACAACGAAGTTCATGTTATGAAAATGCGTGTGTTTGTACCCTTGTTTTCGTATAAAGCAAAACTAAAAAAACGTACCCCTTAAATTTAGAAAATTATTCGCCTTTTTATCAAGATGCTATGTTTTGTGATTATAATTGTGTTGGTGGAGGCGTCGGGTATTATAATGCTGACATGATTTTTGTTCAACGTTCGAAGTAATATCTGAAATGTTCAACGCCGATATAATGATAACTTGAATGGAACAATTTTAAATACTAGACGTTGCATGTTATAAAGTTAATTTTTCATATGTTTGTTATACAGGCTTTTTTCATATAATTTTATTTAGAGATAAAATTTGCGAACAAGTAAATTAAATTTTACATGTTAATACATATATTCATGTATTTATATATACAAAATTGTTATATAACATTATATATATTCTAAAAACAATAAAAAAATGTATGTTTAAGAAATAGTATTATAAAGTGATAAAGAAATATCTTTTTTTTTATAAATATTAATTTTAATTGTGATTGATTTAAAACGTAGATCAATATGAGTGTTTTAATGCATGTTTATTATATTTATTGCATATATAAAATAAAAATGATAAAATTGGATAAATATAATAAAAAAAGGAATCAATAATACTTTTAACAAGGTGCCAGATAAATTTAGGTTCATAATTAGCATTTTACAAATTGACATTTTGAGTCGCAAAAATAAAAGTAAATAAAAAAATACTATCACTTTTTATATATAACAAATATTAAATAAAAGTACAATCTTTTTTAAAATTTCACTTAATAAGTCAAAAAAGAAAAAAGAACAACTGACATTTTTAAATTAAAACGATTAAATGTACAACATTGTAAACGAATGTCATTTTTAAACTTCCAACAAAAAGTTAATAAAAAAAGAAAAAAGCAATCCTCTGAAATAACGGAACGTATTTTATTTTTAAGCTGCTTATATGATCATAACAGAATGTACTGTTTAACATGTACATACACTATTACAAAAGTATGTGTGTTACTTAAAACTTTAAAAAATATCTGCACCTAATAATTACGAGTTACAGAATTAATGAGAATTTTTTAATTATTGATTTTTTTATATTTCTAACACATTTTAAAAATGTATTACCATATTGTATTAAACATTTTATGAAAATTAATTAAATTATAAATAATTAACTTTAACTGAAATATAATCTCAATTAATGCTATATTTTTTATATGTTATATTTATAAATTTTGTTTTAAAATTAATTACTGAAATCATATAAAAACTGTTATATTTTTCTGAAAAAAATACAACATATTTATATTTATTTAAAAATACCTAAAAATTTATGTTACAGCCTTTATATATATATTTATATATACACACACATTTATTTAAAATATATGTGTTTTATTTTGTGTATATTATATTTCCTTTCTAAATGCTAAAATATATTATTTCCATATTTAATTTACATTTTAAAAATAATAATATACTCTATTTTTTATAATAAAAACCTAACTGTTCGTAACAAAAAGAACGTTTTATAATGAATTTAACTCTGTACTGAATGATAGATGTATTTTTGAAATTGAGAAAGTTTGCAGTTTATTTGTACATCAAAAATAATAAAATGTTGTATAAATATGAAATTAAAAGTATAGATTTTTTGTCTCATTCGAGTTTTTATTATTAATGTTATAAATAACAGAAGCGATATCAAACAGTTGGCTTGTAATAAAATGTTAAAATGGAATAAATATTTTAACTGTGTTTCGAAATCTCCTTCTGTACACAAGAAGCACACGCCAATGCTATTTTGAACAACCACATCATTGACGACTATCGTCATCACGTACTTGAAAGCATTGTCACAGGCACCTCAACCAACCATATCAACCACTATCGTTGGTTCCGTTAAACGAACGTAGCTCTCTAGCTGGCAGCTTGGCACCTCCGGAGATAACGTTTCGTGTTACTACGTCACAGCCACGTCAGCTCGAATGGTTTTCCGATTCTCGAGTGGTCTGGGTGTCTAGTATGGTGGAAATACTCCCCACACTCGCCCGTTTTATTACACGAGGTTGAGTCGATCCTCTGTCGATCGGCGAGGGTGTTGGAACACAACCGTGTAATCAAATCCGACCGGGAGGCAATTTGCAGTCCAGGCCTACCAACCATCAACCGTGCGGTGAACGTTACGGGCCCACTGCCAGCTAGCGACGGAAGCGTTTCCCCAAATGGTACTCGATCGCGTGAGATATCGTCACCAGGCAGCTAGATGATGTCATACAATATTACTTTAAAGATGGTAAGAGCACCTTAGCGGTGATATCGTAATGTAATCATCGTTTTGATGATATTTTTGATGGTTATTTTAGTTAGGAATTTTGAATATTAATATGTAATGATGTTTGTAAACGTTAAGTATTTTTTAACTACTTTTTTTAATACATAATTTTCATTATTTTACAAAAGCATATTTTTCAATCAACTTATTATTATAAAATATTACTACTACTGCCTGGGTTCTAATAGCCAATCTATATGGCTCTTGGTCTTTTGTATTATAACATAAATGTGTATATATATATATATATATATATATATATATATATATATATATATATATATATATATATATATATATAAAATTTCAAATGGCTAATATAGCTATATTATTTTTACTATACAATAAATATTTTCATTTGAAAGTAAGCTTAGAAAAAAATATTATATATTTATTCAAATGTAAATTTCACACGTATATAGAAATATATATATTTATAATTATGTATTATTTGAAAACTCGAACAAAGAACTGATTTCTGTGAACTGTTATTCATTCCATAATAACTTTTCTAATTAAAAAAGTTTATTAAGTAACATTTTTTTGTCAAAAAAGTAAAGAATTGTTTGACAAGTGACATGAATAACAACTAATAAAATTTTGTTCAATATTTTTTTCTTAAATATCTAATATGGATTGAAAATTAACAGCACGTGTAACAAGCTGTTAGCATTCATCCGAGTAATAATGCAGAAAGTCATTAATTGTGTAAAATGAGCAGGAAACATCTGCTTTATTAATTATGAGAGAAAATTTTAAAATTCGTTAACGACATAATTGAAAAACATTTTTCTTACTCCGAAGATATTAATTTAGAGTATAAGTAAATTTACATACACATTATATATATATATATATATATATATATATATATATATATATATATATATATATATATACGAGGGTTGTTTGATAAGTATGGTAATAAAGTAAGAAAAATTAAATTGAAAAAAATAATTAATTAAACAATAAATAAGTTTACCATACTTATCAATTAACCCTCGTATGCTCATTAAAATGTTTTTTTTACTCTATAAGATTTCTTAAAAAAATGATAATTATATTTTTCATTTTTTCATAAACTTTCAAAACAGTGTTGAAATAATAGTATAAAATATATATTGATAATATTTAATATATAGACTACATATTATGTTATTTGTTATTAAAAACTGAACTTGATTTACTCTATCAAGAATATCAATCATAGAATTTAATTTGTTATAAAAATTTTATTAGTATTTTTTTTAATAAAATAATCATTCTTATTTTATATAAACTTATAAATTTTTCACATTTAATTTATTATGAAAGGATGGACATCAAAATAAGTATTGACAAAAAAGAACGATAAAATGATAAATGAAATCTTTTTATAATAAATGAATTAGCCACAATTTTAAATTAAATGTGTAATTATTATTATGACTATTAAAGAATGAATAATGATTGCTATAGATAATAATAAAAATGTCGTTGTCATATTTTAAAACTACACTTAATTAAATTTAGATTAACAATTAATTGTCCTTGTTTTTAATTTTATCAATATCTATTTTTTATATTAGAATCATACCGAAATGTATATTAATACATATAGTATATATATATATATATATATATATATATATATATATATATATATATATATATATATATATATAAAATGATATACAAAAAATAAAAAATATATTTTGTTGTTATGCATTAAAACATTTATAAAATATATGACTTGTAAAAAAAATTCGGATTTAAATGTTATGCTTTTTCTGAGAAGCAGAACTCTAAATAATCTATGTATACATTTTAAATTCTCTACGAAATAGCGTACATAATCTCATTGCGAGAACGCCTCGTAACAATATATTCTACATCATATACACACATATTCATATATAATCAACAGCCCTGAAATACACTTGCTTACACTTAATTCACCTTTATCCAACCCCTAGCGAAAACACATCTGAGCCTGCAATAGGGGTACGTAAATATGGATAACGTGAACATATAGATGCACCAGAACGTACCACATGCAAGACGAGCCCATCACCGGTCTTAAGCTCACTTCCTTTAACTAATTCCATCCTTCCTCACGTCATTTCGTTCGCTAGTAAATTCGCTTATCCATCCGTTTTCTATGACGAAGAAGACCATCGACCAACCATCAACCTATCCATTCACCCTTCAACATCCGTGATTCATTCTTGTATAACCACCCCGCTGAGAAGTCATCACGCATACCATATCTACTTTGACGCAATCATCTTTTCAATATCCAAGTATGTTTTAAATAATCGTTTGTCGTGTCATGAGTTTTGAGCATTATTTAAACTGGTATTAGTTTACATGTCATACCATTCATGACATTTATTTAATATGGATTAAAATTATAATCATCGTCATCTTTATGACATAAATGTTATTTAATATGGATTAAAATTGTAATTGAATAATGTGAAACACATCTTTGAATTTGTAGTAATATGTTTTGATATAATATGCATTATTTCATTATTCAAATGTGCGTACTCTAATGAACAGAATACAATTAAATTATGAAAAAGGAAATTAATTTAATACATAATTAATTTTGTCTTAAAAGTAATTTGATAGTATCATATTTTTATTGAATATAATTTTAAGTTTGAAAAATTACATCTATATTCAAAATAAATTATTAAAATTAAAAAATATATATAGTGGGTTTCTATGATTATTCTAGTTTTTATGATTATTATAAATCTTTTAGTTTTTATGTGTTTACATATAAAATATTTAAAAACTATATTTCATAAAATATTAATATATTTTAATAGTGACGATACAGAATATAAAAACCAATTTGCTGAGAAGAAATCCTATTATAAACAAAATTGTCAACCATTTTAAACTTCTTTTTCAATCCATTGTAGCAAAAGTAAATATTGTAGTTCATTTCTAGCTATTGTGATTTTATTAAATATTGACTACATACGTGTAAAATGTATAATACAACTGAATTCGAGTCAGTACTTTCAACATATGTCACGTTTTAGTATATTTTTTTTACTTTGTATCTTGAATAAGCTTAAATATTGAAAACATTTTTAAATAATGAAAATATGTATCAAAAATTATACAACATATAAATTTAGTTTAAAAATTTTATTTGACCGTTCTTGTTTAAATAAAAGAAAATAAGTTTAGAGGAAATAATTAATTTTAATAAGTTAAATTGATGTTATTAGACTAACTACAGAAATTAAAACGTAGTTTTGTTAATAAAACAGATTACCCTACTCTAATGATTAGCAATCATGCAAAGAATATTATTCTCTAATAACTATTTAATTTTTTTCCGCTAATTGAACTAAAATTGAGTTGTAAATTAATACGTGTACATTTTTAAACCAGAAATAACTACATTTTTTATTACATTTAAAAAAAATGTAGATAATATATAAATTATATTTCTACCAGAAAACTTTATTAGAAAACAAACTTTTTAAGATATATTTATAGATTTGATTATTAATTAAAAATAATACGTGTTTAATATTTAAAGGTAATAAAATAGAAATTATATTTAAATTACTACTTGTAATGTATTTAATATGAATTTATAAATAAAAGCAGAAAAAATTAGATTTAAAGTTTTGCCTTTCAACAATTTAATTTATTTCGTGAATATATGTTGTAGATATACGAATATATATATATATATATATATATATATATATGCCTAATCGATCATGGATTTAAATTACAAGAGTTTACAGTACAAAGTCTATTGCAGCGATTTTCATTATACCGAAAATCTATTGTATAAACTGTATCCAATTTCGTATACATCACTAAACATAATATTAAAAATGAATTAATTTGAACAAATAATTATACACCTACAATAAATCATACATAAACAAATTATAATATGTAAATATTTTTAATAAATATACGTCTGTTGTGTAGAACTTTTTAAAATTTAAGAAACGTATCCCGATTATATTTTAATAATGATAAATTTATTCGAGTTAGTAAAATTAACTTTTTATAAAAGTAATGCGAGAATCGCATGTTTGTCCTTGTTTGTTATTTATCAATATGTTAATAGGTATATGAATGTCGTGCCTACAAACTAAGTAATCAAGTCATATTTTATATTTTTCTTTTTTTTTTCAAAAAAAAGATATTGCGATATTTTAACAGTGTTGTACAATTAATTAATGTTAATTTTTTGAATTAATTGTTTTTCTCTTTGCATCCATTTTATGTCATTAATATTTCATGTACATTATCAGTTTATTATAAACATGGTATACATGAAATGCATACTTTTAAAATTTTATTCATTTGTAAAGTCATATTATTGTTGATTATGTCTAACAATTATGATTAAAAATACATTTACATCTAAGATATGATTTCTTTCATTAAAATAGTCATGTACTTAAATGTATACAAGTATTTTCTTTTCAATTATATATATATATATATATATATATATATATATATATATATATATATATAATGGAGTATCTTATCAAAAGTGTAAAACTTAATTTTTAAATAAAACGTATCTTTTTTTGTATGAGCGATGCTGTTATTTTGAGTGTGAGTTACTGATGGAATACTCTCTATGTGTGTATGTGTATAAATTAAATAACATGATTACTAATTATACATTTATAAAAAATACAAATTAGTAATTTTATGAACTTAATTTATTTTTATTACATTTATGAATATAGAAACAATTTTAATTTATCTTAATATAAATAACATTCTTTTTCGTTTCTTCTAATCAAAAGATTAAAATAAACATATAAATATATACTTAACTAATAAAAACTAGTCTTTTTTTTAAATTCAGTTTTTATATTTATTACATTTTAATACTTATTGACTAATTTTAAAAATTGACTGATAAAATTTTAATAAAAATTATTGTTAATATTAAAACAAGAAATTGAAAAAAAAAACAGAAATGTTTCAATGCCTCAATTTATAAAATTAATAAGCAAGAAAAATTATTTTCAAATAATGTAAAATTATAATTTTATATTATTTGAAAAAATCTTCCATGTTTATTATTAAATGGATTCAAGTAGTAAATAGTTTAATCACAAACAATAAAGCATTTGACAGTAAATAAAATCAAATCAACCACAAATGAATAACAGTATCAGATCAAATTAAATCACCCTCGTCTATCATTAATCTCTTTCATTCGTCGAGAATCTGTTAATTAATATATATATATATATATATATATATATATATATATATATATATATATATATATATATAACGATGAATGTGACAATGCCTAGCTAACTAGAATGTAGATGAAAAGCGAAAAATGGGAAGATGTAGAGAAAATGAATGCATTTCATTTGATACGAAAGTAATCGGCTGAGATGGAAAGCTGACGATAGATATAATACGAGATGGTTTTGTGTCTGAGGGGTAACAGCAAAGGCACAGCGAGAGAGCTAGAGCTACGTACTCAGTCCGAAGAGCATCAGGCGGTAACCGTACGTGCAACGTACCCCCTGTCGATATGCATGTATGTATATAAATTATCAGTGACAGAACATTTCCATTCTCATCACATTCAGTGTACACAAACCGAGCTCATTAGACTGATCGTATCTGGTTGTGATCGTGACGTCACCCATGGGATTATATTATGTGTTTGGTGTGATGATGTCGTTCACAGTTATCGACGTGTACGTCATAATGTCAATTTAATTGCACTTAGGTGAATCGACCTGCATCAACAATTCGATATTAATTTAATTGTAACACTTTCGTTTCGGACTTACCCGAAACATAAGTTGACTAGCTCAGAAAAAATTTTGAAAATACCTCTCTGTTAATTCACAATTCATGTTACAAGAAAAATGACCTAGTCATCTGACTAAATATAATTTTTCAATAGTAAAACTTGAGAAATTTAGATTAAATTAATAATATTATCACAACACAACTATAGTTAATATTTTTAAAAAAATGATCATAAAACTGATTGTTCAGTAGAATATAAATATAGACAAGAAATTATTAAAAAGTATATTATTTAAATAGCAATAAAAATTATTAACAAAAGTAATATATAAAGTCATCATAGTTTCCAGAATTTAATTATAAAAGCAAAATACCTAACATTTGTAGACTGAACAATCTTAAGACGTCTGCAGTTGCACAACTTTGTGCGCGGTCAATAATATGCAGAACGAATGAAATGACTTCTGGCAACAATCCAACGTAAGATGCGACTAAAAGGTCGATTTTCGTCAAAGAGGAATCGTAAAGATTCCATGTTTACTTGAAATGGTTTTATTGACTTTTGTTAAATTTCATATGAATTTTTCATAACTATGAAAATATTAAACATGTTTTTATGAAGATAGTAGTTGTGAAATTTATTTTTCTTATATACTGATTAAAATAATCGTTTCGAATGATTTAGGCTGATATTTTTTTTAAAAAATAAAATTATATATGCTAAGCTATTCTGATTGTCGTATATTATTTAGTATTTAAGTTTAATATTTAAAAATAACAATTAATAAATAAAAATTAAATACGACTAATTTATTTGTGAACTAAATTTCATCATTTACAAAAGACATTCATTTTTAACAAATACCTTATTATAAGTACATTAAAATAATAAAAAAATATATAAATATAAAATAAAATTTATAGGGCCTAAATTTCTTCCAACCTTCCAAACACTCGATATGAATTCAAGTTCATTATTCGCTAAATTATTTTCACGATCGTTTCATATAATCCAATATAATGCTTATACCGAAACCATGAATGTATGCAAAATTTGTCGAATTCAATGTATAAATGAATATCCATGACGTGTAATATACATTTTGAGGGTGAGCCAGCCATCCATCCATCCATCCAGCTTTAATCGAGCTTACATAAGTGTGTTGTGTATTTGGATCGGTCATGTTTATGAATAGCGTTCGTTTTCGCGACAACGACATCTTTATGGTCGTGTTGTTCGCAGTCATTTTATATCAAAGGGAACACAGTTATGTAACAAACATCCCCCCAACACTGTTTTGTATCATATGTTCAATATATGACGATTTAATGGATGCCATTTATATATTTATAGAATAGTTATTTTAATGGATTTTTAAGTGTGTACGCATATGTATAACAAATAATCAGGTACAAGTGCTTAAACGTACATTTATATTAGTATATATATCTACAAATACTCTTTCCTTCTCTTTCTTTCTCACGCATAGGCATATACAAAAATATACATATATTTGTAAACCTGTATTTATTTTTAAAATTTCAAATATGAACTCATATGTAAATATTTATATATATATAAAATGTCATCAATATAGTAAAAGATGGATAAACGCAAAAATTACTCAAGGATATGATTACATTAGAATTGAATAATTTTTTTAAAAGTTCTTGTATATAATTTAGAGCAGAGTCAATATTTTATACGAACAAAAAAAGACAACTCATTGGAAGTTATATAATAAGCGTGAACTCTATTTGGGAAAAATTGAACAGTTTAGGCACGTATTTCATGGAACAACTTTAACAACATATGAAGAACATGATTGAAGTAGAATGTTTATAGTGTTTCTTTTTTAAAGTAACAAATCTCAAATGATAAAAATGAAATCTCAGTTATTGTCTTTTTTCTTTTATGTATACATGAATTTTTTAATTCATTATTTGAAAAACTGAATCTGGATTTGAATCAGATTATTTAAATAACATATTATTTACACTAAATATTTATTTCACTTAAATTAATTACTGATCTGAGCAGCATTTAAATCTTTATTAAAATATTAAATTAAAAAAAAATTGTCAGCACAGTAAGCTTGAAATTAAATACTGTGTGTATTCAAAAAATCAAATATTCGATTATATAGTAAAATATTTAAATGGTATTGTAAAAATTAATAGAAAAAAATACTAATTTTTTTATAAAAATTGAATCCACGAAAAAAAGTAATATTAAAAAAAGGATAATATTTTAAAAATTAAAATTCAATTAAATACACTGCATTACTTTTAACAAATTAATATGCATACACACACACACACACACACACACACACACACATATATATATATATATATATATATATATATATAAATTAAAATTCCTTCATTTCTTTATAAAATATATAATTAAATAACGAAACATTACACATCTAACATTACTACACACACATACACACTTCGTTCATCGTAATGGTATTTCCAATTCATTTATTTATTGATTCAAACCACTGACTTATTGTGATTCTCTTGTCGATGTCTACAGTTGCAACGATAAAGTTCATAATTGAGTTTACACTAACAATAATTAGATTTGCAGCAAGTTGGACTCGCTTGTTATATGAAACTCGAGCTTTCTTAACAATGGACCTGTGTTATATTCAATGTTATATAATACACTAATTTGTAAGCATAATTAGCGAAATTTCTCGATACCTGTGAAATTGACAACGATATTACAAATTATACGTACATTATACAAAGCATTGAAAATAATAAAGCTTTTGTATAGTACTAATGACATTTAATTATTTTAATTGATAATTGTTTTGGTGCAAATTGTGTAAAAAATTATAATAACATACTGCAATTAGTCTCTCTTTGTTGTTTAATATACGGTAATTTTACATAATAAAAAACATGGAAAGGTTAATAAAATATTAAAATGTTAATATTAAACATTTCTTTATTATATATATATATATATATATATATATATATATATATATATATATATATATATATATAATTTTTGTGTTAAAATTAGTTTTATATCTTCCTGTAGTATTTTGATACCTTTTAATAAATACTTTCTGTTTTTTACTTTCAAATATTCTAATTAATTTTATTATTCATGCTTCTTTTAATATTTAATTTTCAATATTTCGGAAACAAAAATGAAAGTAACATTTTTGACACGAGTAAATTTAAATACAGATATAAAAATATTTTAAGGAAATAATTATTTCACTAAGTTTTAGAAAAAAATTAATCATCAATGAGAACATAAAATTATATTAGATATAAAAATAATATTGAATAAAAATATTTATAATAATATATTAAATATTCATATACTAAAATACTTTTCAAACGATTTTTTTAACAATTTATATTTTTATCAATACATTATTAAAATTTCATATTTTGTACACAACTGTTAAATTCAAGAAATTTGATATTATATTAATTTTACAGCTAACGAACATCTAATATGTATAACTATTGTTCTATTTATGTAATAATAATAATTTATAACAAAGCATTTACTGAAACTCTATATACCATTCGTATCCAGACAGTACATGAATGTACCTTAAGCAAGAGAACTTCTAACGAAGAAATATTATCTCACTAGAACAATATGAAGTAAGAGATAATAGAGGCGATCGTAGTTAAATTACTATACATTGCTTTGCTAAGCAATGTGTCTTGAGTTCGTAGTATTTGTTATCATACATTAAGGAGACATTTCTGTATTATATTTTACAAAATTACAAGCAATGAAAAAAGAAATATATTTTCAGTATGTAAATATAAATTGATTTTAAAATTGAATAATATATATATATATATATATATATATATATATATATATATATATATATATAATTAGAATACAAGGATTAAATGTAAAACATATTTATTATGAAGTAACAATCTTGGAAAAGCTTTAAAAATAAAAGTAAAAAAAATATATTATAGTACAACACTTAAAAAAGGATAAGAACAAAATGAAATATTTTATGAGTCGTATAAATCCAAAAAGTTAATGAAATAAAACTGACTAAATAGAATTCGTGAATATAAAATTATTCTTATATATAGATGTAAAATTTATAATCTTTAGAAAAATAATTTGAAATGATTTATAAAATATTTGTCGATAAAATTTATTCATGTAATTAACTACGTACAAATACAAATATTATTATTTTAGTATATTAATACAAGAAATGAAATAATTTAAAAAAAACATTAAATAAAAATGTTTATAAATAAGAAGTACATTTCATATAAAAATATGTCTACAGTGAAAGATCATGTAAAATAAAATACACTGCTTTTTTACTTGAAATTGAAAATATTTGTTTAATATTTAAATACTCATATATTTTAATAACGTAGATTTAAAATCTATTAAAAATTCATTAAAAAATATTAATTCTGTAAGTAGAACATAATTATAATATATATATATATATATATATATATATATATATATATATATATATATATATTATAATTCTGAAATGATTAATCAAAACTAGTTCTAATTATATCATCACTACGAATATTTACTTTAATATAACCGAATGATTTTTTTTAATAAAAGTTTTACTTTAAATACATACAAAGTTGATGAAATACAATTTGAATAATTTGAAGTTGACGTGCGAATATATCAAAAAAATTTGAAGAATGCAAATGTAATTCATTTTATTTAACTTTTATACTTTCTTAAAATATAATCTCATTAAGTTTTTCATATTTTTTTTCAAAGAAAAGAAAAACGTTTATTAAGAAAAAAATGCATATTTCATAAAACTAAATTAAGGATAGTCGTGTTTTTTCAGGAAAATGAGCTGAGTTTTTTTAAATCAAGTGTATATGCATATATATATATATATATTTTGTGTGTGTGTGTGTATGTTTGTTAATTTGGTGACCTATAAATTTAGTTTCTTTTTTTGTAAAACATAAAACACGAACAAATATGCTGTTTATAAAACAGTACTAGAAAAAAGAACTAATCAATAATTTATTGTAAACTGTGATAAGGGTCGTTTGATGTCATTTTAGAATAAACAATTACAAATTTATAATAAATCATTATACAAAACCAATATTATAAATTTATATATATATATATATATATATATATATATATATATATATAATATAAATTTGATGACATTTATTATTTTATATTTTTTTAAAAATAAACAGATTTTTTTATTTTTTATATCTCTTTTTCAAACGAACTTATTAACACCTTTCTTAAATCATTACTTGTTTAGTGAATATTATTAATAGCTTTCCAATTAAAAATACAATAAAATAAAAAAATATAAATATATATAAATTTTTAAAAACTTTGAATCACAGCATGTTAATTTGTATTTTTGTTATAATTAAATATATAAAGTATAGTAGAAAAGAAATCTAGTAATATTTCAAAAGTATCCAAGTGTAATTTTTGAATATTTGTTATTAATTTTTAAATAAAAAATATGAACATTATTTTCCTTTACAAGATTATATATATATATATATATATATATACAATGTATATATTTATAGTGGAAATATATTTTCTAAATTCGTGACATTTCTTTTTTGTTACAAGAGAACTAGGTAGACAGTGAACAGAAGCCATTGTAGATTTGAAACAGTGTTAACGTATTCACGGCAGCAACTTCATTCCCAGGTCGATATATATTCAATATTGGGTTATGTTTGCGTCAAGAAGGTCGCCACTTGGGATCCAGTCAGCGACGAGTAATGGGAATTTGAGCTAGGACTGGGACCTCTCACCTAAATTCATTCACAACATCGCTTCTATGATTGAGTTCATGAAAAACCTATATGTGTGTACATCTGAAGAGCACGTTTACAAAACAGAATAGTAAATATTATATATTTGACAATATTTTCTTTGTATTCTGATTCTTCTGTATCTTGTATGTGAACTGCATTTTAATAATTATCAATGATTGAATCTTTGTATACAATGCTGTTTAGTAAACAGAAAGTATATATCAAAAAAGTATTTTTTATATAACATTTGAAAAGAAAAATATTAAAACGCAATCAAGTTATTAAATAGAAAAGAAAAATATTTTTATTTGATTTTATTTAATTTTTTGTTATACGTTATTCTATACAGAAAAATGTTATTATATCTTTAAAAAAAACAACAAAAGTATTATTTGAATAAAGTTTTCTTGAAAAATACGTATTAATTTAATCCCTTTTTACGTCGTATATTAAAAGACTAAACAAAAATTCTGGTAACTTTTTATAACATTTACATCCATTAGTAAACTTTCAACGTATAAAAATTTCCGACGTAAACAAAAAAAAATTTTTCTCCAGCTGCCACACAGACTCATACACGCATCCCCACCTAAAATATAAATCTCAATTTTAGTTTAATTATTCAATTAAACTCATTATAAATTGGATATGCTTGGTACACACGAAAAAAGTATATAATAACTTACAACATGCGTCTGTATACAGTCTGGATACAAGAAAAAAATATTTAATCCCGTTATTACAAGGAGGAAGGAAGGGTGGTGCGAATATAAAATTCAATTTATCCTAATAAGGGTGGGTTGTTTTTAATATGCGCACCCCCGGGAATTTCATCGGGATTAATATTTTATTATTCTAATTGACCTCGCTGTAGACGAATAATCTACCTTTTAAACATATTATCTTTATCATTTTGCTCGAACAAGGCAATGCGCCAACACGGTAATGGTTTTAATTTGTTGTTTTCGATCCGTTACTTTTTCCCATTGATATTTATTCATGTGAAAAATCGTAATAGAATGAGAAATTGGGTCATTGTATTTTTCCAATACATTCTATAAACTGGAATAAGATATTACTTCCAAATTAAATTTAGTTATCTTCACTGATCGAAAATAATTTAATAAAGAAATATTTCAATTAAAAAAATATAAATTAATATAACAAACTATTTTATAAAATTAACAAAACATTATTAATTAGAATATAAATAATTCATATTATTTTCTAATATGATTTTTAATTTCATTTTTGATATTTTTCAATATTAGAAATGTCAATTGAATTGGGAAAGATAAATCTGATTCTTTATAGTTTTTTTTTAAACTATTGCAGTAATCATTTGAACCATTTTTTTTAAAAAAAATATGTATTTACAATGAAATAAATAAAAATATACAGAATAAAATAATGAAACTAATTTAATAAAATATACCAATGAAATCAATTTTATTATGACATAGATGAGCAAAATAAATAATTAATTTTTTTAAAAAAAATTGGATGAAAAGTTCAATAGTTTTTATTATTCACTTACTGTTGTTTATGAGGATTTAAATATTTATATTTCACAAAATATCAATAAATTATTGTTTACTTTATAGATATAAATTAAAGTAACTTTAATTTTATAATAATCTATAGAAGGTTTATATTATAAATCATGATACTAGCTTTGATAATAGAATTATTTTTACTTTTCAAACAAACTTTGATTGAGAACAAAACAATTGTTATCAATTTTGAATAAAGTTTAAAATAACAGTGTGGTCTATTTTGTGTTCGCCCCTTAACTTAGTAAAATTCCGGAAATTTAGGGAACACAACTGCTTGTAAAAGGGGAAAATTCCCTAAGGTAACATTAATCCGTTCAAGAGAATACACCCTTCATGTGGACCAGTTTAGAAGTTATTAAAAAAACATAGTGTTCGAAAATAAATTCAGTAAGTTCATTTTTTCTAAAACAGGAAAATAATACAAAACTATATGAAACACCTAAGTAATTATAAAAAAGATTTGGATTAATATTTCTAATTTATAAGTTAGAGAACTATTAACAAATTGACGTAGTTTATACAAAATTTTAATTATTATATTTGCTGTTAATTTCCTAACTAGAAATCATATTTCAAATTTTATGATAGATTTATCGGTAAACTATAAGTTAATTCAATATTTCAATTCGTACACCTATCTTTATATGATATGTAGGCTTCGACATTAAACAGAGGAAACGATATAACGTAGTTGTTATTCATAACTGAAATAATAATTTACATAATCTGTCATATGTGATGTCAATAGCTTTTGGAACGTAAGCAGGATTCGTGACAAATAAAGTTCTTGTGACACGAAACGTTACCGCATGTTTGCATCTTATAAACAAAGTTTATCGTCACCGGCCGAACAGTGAATCCCATGTCGACAATATGTATTGAATACTCAATATATGCAAACGCCATTAATCATGTCATAAAATCAATTCCCGAGTTTTCTCAAAACGCGGTTATGATTAAACCCGTATAATGATGTATTGTTACATGATCGTATATACCGATTTCGTTATTATATAAAGTAAATTGCTGATTACGATTTATGTACAGTCAATGAAAAGCGTTCACATCATTATAGCAGCAATCAGGCAAAAACAAAAATTAATTTTAGTATTCTATAACATTTTTATATTCATTAAACTAAACAAAATTGTAACATTTTTTTTGTTGGAAAACATTTAAATAAGAATTTAAAAATATGGGCATAAAGACTAATTAAATTATGCTGGAACAAAAATGATATATTTGAAAGAAATCTATATTAAAAAATATTCACTTATTCTACGAGCTTAATATTTTCATTCTTATTCTATACACTTTTATTTTTTATATTCTCCGAAATTAAGTTTTTCAGTTCATATTTTCTAAAGTCACTTTTACACTTCTCTTCTTTCATATTTTCAATTTTATCGTAATATTTATTACAAATATAACAAATTTAACCAATTTCTTTTCTTTTATTATCATAATTTCATTTTTACAGTTATCTCTTTCAAATATTTTAGCAAGATATCTTTTTAACTAACCAAGTTTCATTATCTCCTTCCATGTCCAAACGTCTACTAATTTAAACAATTCATTTTTATTTCCTTAAAATTCATATTTTACTTTCATATAACAAACTAAGTCTACAAAGTTTTAATATATATTTTTCCGATATTCTCATAAACAAACATTAATTACAAGTTAGTGAAAAATCTTTAATAAAACAGTTCTCTATCTTAGTTAAATACCATATCTGTTGTCTTAAAGTAACACCAAATGATTAATCTGTTGAATTTTTATATTTGATACTTTAATAAAATATATGAAAGCCAAAAAGTAGGTCACATACTTATTAATTAAAATTGTATAAAATATACAAAATAAGCTACATATTTCCAACTATTTTAATATTTCTCTGTTATTATTCAAAATAATAAATAAATATTAATTTTACTTCCTTTTAAAAGTTTTTAATTCTAAGAAACATCATTTATATTATAGTTTATATAAATGTACTTTATTTCACATTAATTAACAACTGTATTATTATATAATGTTGTATAAATTATTTTAAAACAAATTAGAACTTTGTATTACTAACATTATGATAATTTATATTTTATGTAAACTAACTACTAAATACTTGTTAGTCAATAGAAAAGTTAAAATGTAATTAAACATCTAATTATGTTTTTACAAACGGATACAAATGTGGAGTAGATACACATATACATGATAAAAAAATATAAATATTTGAATAAAAATAAGAAATTAAATAATTTCCACAATGAAATATTTGACAACTAAATTTTTTAACAAGCTAATATATGTATATAATATTTTCTTGAGTTGAAATCTGAGTACTCAACATTATTTTTTAAAATGAAACGAAGAAAAAGGTTTGAATTCCAAAATTGATTAGTCTTAATTATGAAATAAATTTTATAAGTTTTAATTAAAGTATTTTTAATAAAATCAAAAATTTGGTAATTATTTTAAATTAATACCTACTTATGAATTATTACTTTTTATTTTTTGATATGAAATTTGATAAAAAATCAGTATTTAGATGAAAAACAACTTCCATAAGGAAAAAAATAACTAATTAAAGTAAATTAAATAAATGTGTTTACACTTACAATATTTCAAATATACAGTAAATATTTTAACATGAACAGATACTCACCTGAAAAATGAGAAAAAATATTAATTAAACATATAAAATTGTAATTATAAAAATCATACATAAATATATATTAATGTGTGTGTGTTTGTGTGACTGATATATTAGTAATTTTTCTAGAATAAAATAAATAATTAAAATCAGTAAAAATAACATGACTGTAAATCCTTATAAAAAAAATTATATGAAAAATGATGTTTATATAAAAACAATCAAATTATATTTTATACTGAACATTTCCACATAAAAGATTTAAAACAATATACAGGAAAATATCATATTTGGCGAAATTGTACAAAATACGTTTATTGAAAATTAAATTTTTCGACAATGAAAAATAAATCTTGTTCATGCAGACTTTTTTCAGTTATATGTATGTATATATATATATATATATATATATGTATATATATATATATATATATATATATAAACATAAATTGAACTCAAGGAAAATATTCAGTACGCCGTATTTTACTACATCAACAACCAAGACATAGAAGATAAAATACGTACGAATTTTCATTGAATTTTTCTTATTTCTACATGTACACAGAATAAGTTATTTTATGTAGTATTTTTTTCAATACGTGATATACATTTTTCAAGTACATAATATATTATATGTGTGTATGTATGTATGTATATATATATATATATATATATATATATATATATATATATATATATATATGTATAGTATATTGTTTCAAATACAACTCATAAATAAAATTTATAAATAATATTTGTTTATACAAATACTATTCATTTCTATTTTACTTAATCGAATTCATTAAAAATCTTTTGTAAGAAAACTGCAATATTTCTTTATTATTCAATAATATTAAATAACAATATTTTGCAAAATTTAAAATTATAATGTATTAAAAATATTTTTGTATTAACAAAAATAAATATTTGAATTTTTTATCTAATTTCTATCAATTTTTTTATTTTTTACCATATATATATATATATATATATATATATATATATATATATATATATCAAATGAAAAAAAAATAGTCAACAAAAAAAGTATATGCTACGAAATTCTATCGAAAAGAAAAGAGAAATACGAGGGTGTACATGACAGAATAAAATGTCGTTAATAAAAAATACGCTCGTAAAACAGAATAGGCTTAATTGCTTAGCAATTATATCGCAACGAGTACGACAACACAACAAGACCAAACCAATATGCCTAGAATTTTACGTAAAGGATTAAGAAGTAGATGTACACGTAGAGGTCTATACGAACGAGAGAAAGCTATGGCACGATCGTCGTGAAATAAACGTAAATGACTCGCGTTAAACGACCTCGTTTATCATGCACGCGGATTATACTCCGCCAATGTGGAAGCACTAGTACAGTGCTCCGACCTCCAAGACTCAAAAATAAATTAAAGAATTTCTTATTTGTACTGCTCACGTACGAGGTTTTTCTTTTTTCTCATCTGCGACGAGTTTTTTTCTGCCGAAAAAAATATTTCGAGCAATATTATTGTTATATAGTTGTTTTTTCTCCTACTGTTGTTTCATTTCCGTTGTTTATTTTTTGATGTTCGTACGTAAAATAAATAAAGCCCACGTCGGTCGATGTTTAGTTATATTCGTTCTTTAATAGAACTCTTATATTGATTAAGACATATGTGTTTTCTGATATTTCTTTTATTATAAAGAACGGATGTTTTGAACATGTCGCCAACCAACTGGAAATTACATCTGTTGAAAACATTTTTGTGCTTAATAAAATATTAATAATACATTTAAACTCAAGAACATATTTTTATTATATCTGAGTCTGTTGTTTGTTTTTATTAATTATTAAAATTTGTCTTTCTTTTTTCTCAAAAAAACATTATAAGCAAAATGAGGAAATATGTTATATTTTAAAATATTTATTTGGAGATTAAAAGTAATATTTTGAGATTTTTCGATTTTTTAAGGTCATCCAAATATGACGCCTACATTTGTGTTTCATTAAAAAGAAACAAATAAAATATACACATCTTTTCCTATAAAACATCCTATTATAAACTATCCATGTTTCTTTTTAATAAAACACAAATCTAGACGTCACATTTGGATGACCATATACGAGGGTCGTTTGATTAGTATGGTAAAAAAGTAAGAAAAACTAAATTGAAAAAATTATTTAAATTAAATAATTAATTAAATTAAACAATAAATAAATTTACCATACTTATCAAACGATCTTCGTATATATATATATATATATATATATATATATATATATATATATATATATATTATTAGTAATTATTTACAAAAAAAATATTTTTTTATGATATAAAATATATAAATAACGTATTATAAAAAAATATAGAATAATAAACGAGATATAAAATAATAAAAACCGAATTTCTAAAACAACAAAATTTTAATGATTCGGAAAATAAATTCTACTCCATCTTACACCTGAAATGCACGAAATAAAAAAATAATCTCGTGAAAATATACAAAACTATATGTAGACGAGTAGGTAGGTGATGTATAAGACGAATACGTATAAGACCCACCGTTTACTCACATCCCAGAAAATCAAAATGCTGCCACGAACATAGATTCTAATTTAGTCAGACGCGCGCTTCTCGGCAGAAAGACGACTTGAAGAGAAGAAATGAATCGAACTATCGTGGTAAACGAGGAGAGAGCGAATAGCATAACGCTGTAGGCGAATCGCCATTAGGTAAATAATTAATGGGGGAAATGGATGCTCGCGTGTGGTGCGGGGGGAATCACGAATTGCATACTACAGAAAGGTAAATTACAAGGTAAAGGGAATATACGTATCCACCTACGGGAGGCGATGCTTCAGGCTGTACAGTTTTATAGAAATTTTGGGAGTGAATGAATGAAATTGACTTAGAATTGCTAGGCATTTCGTTTCGTTCGTATACAGTTTGATACTTTATATATACATTAATACATGTTTGTATATAAACTGGAAATTAATCATCTTATTGAAAAAAGTTTTATATACCAATATAAGACAGAAATTCGATTTGACTGAAAATAAATTTGTCTTATATTTATTTCAATAAGAAAGATTTTACGCTGATTAGCACAACGAAAGATTTTATACGATCAATGAAGGTTAAAAATATATACAGTACTTAAAAAAATAACTACCTTTATATTTTATAACTTAAGATACTAGTATAATTATTTGATTTTAAATTGTAAGTGAGCACTCATTTTGTTTATAATTTCAATTTAAAAAAAAAACTACAATTCGAATAAGTAAGAATTGTATGAAATATTATATGTATGTATTATTGATTATCTGATAGTTACAGTGTTTTTCAATTGAATTTTAAATTAAAAAGTGTCTCGTTTTAGAGACTCGCGTCTTAATAAAAGGGGATACATTCTATGTTAGAAACTACTAGTCTAGAATTACTTACATGTAGTTAATTACAATTACTCCCCTTTATAAGAAGATTAATGTTACAAGTGTATATTTTTAGAAAAAAGAAATAATCAATGAGTACAATTTATAAAACAAGTCTATTATTTTCTTTATTCATGACGACGTAGTAATTTGATTCATGTATATCATTTTTTTCATTTTTTTTTTTTATAAAGTAATGGCGATTTTTTATTTTGAAACACACGAGAGATACATTTTGTTGATTTCATATATATGAAACAGAGACGAATTATAATATATTATACATTTATCAACTTAAAAAAAGAACATGGCCTTATTTTAGTATTATTTATGATCGAAACATATATCAAAGGTGAAATATAAGAACGAGCACAATAAAGCGACCGGTAATATACTTTAATAAAACTAAAATCATGTACAACTTCGTTAAATACAACAAGATAAATAACAGAAATTCAGAAGTTACAAACTATATTCATCTTGGTCAACAGTAGGAAATAACAAATGATATTAATAAAAAGATTCAAACGAGACTGTTTTATAAAAACTAATATAGACAAAAAATACATACATACTTATATATATATATATATATATATATATATACATGTTCTATTTTGATAACGATATTTAATTTTTTAAACAGAGTTGACGTTTTCTGCGAAAAACAATATAATTATAAATTGATAAAAACTGTAATGTTATTCCGTCGATTTCGTTTCCTTTTTTAATCTTAATCTCTGTTTTTAATCTAGAAGATTTATTTCATGGGAGGATAATTTTAACGATCTTGTATGACAGTTTGTCTAATGAAAAGTGACAGGCTGAGTTGAATAAGATATCATATATTCAATAAACAACAGCAATAGAGTTCTCTTTTACTCGCGTATTTGAATCAAGTATTAAATTAAAACTGACAAGTCATACTACTGTAGAACATCCTCAATTAATCATAAATTTTTTGGATAGACTTATCTGCAGATGAAATTCGAATATGAATTTTAATAACGAATAAATAAATTTCATTATTTTTCAACTTCTGCTGATATTATATTTTAGTACAGATTTGGAATTTTTAAATATTTGAAAATGATAAAAAAAATAAACTAAATTAAATAATAATATATTATGTTTATATTAATGTATTTATTTTTAAAATCGATTTTAATCAACCTAAAATAAAATTTAATATATTTTTTTCAATGATTTACGTAAGATTGTATATATATATATATATATATATATATATATATATATATATATATATATATATAAGTGTGTGTACACAAGCACATCGTTCATAACATATGTCAACGTTCTTCAACTCCACCCATCATTTATCTCTTTCATTCGAATACCCCTCCATCAACTCTTTCACTTTCGTCAACTCATCAATTTCGATCTGACAACTTTTTCTTCGTCGAACAATTATTTTTCTTATAGGGTACGTTCATCTTAATGTTCACTGAGTAAGTTTTTAGATATTTTGAAATAAAATAGATTACCTTTTTTTGAGATTATTTTGTACAACATTTTGACATATTCAAATATTATTATTAAAATTAAATATTGATATCTACTTTTTAAAATTTAGTTTTTAATTGAATAATAGATATACTTCTTCCAATATCATTACGATTATATAAAGATACAAATCGTATGTAATTTGTATAATTAAACAAAAATATATATTCGAAGTCAATTTTGAAAATTGTGTTAATTACTAGTATAACATTTATGCACAATAAGAGAATGACTATATAACTAGTATGCAATAACGTAACAGCATAAATGACGATGATCGGAAGTAAACGCTATCATTCTGATGTATTCAAGCTTATAATTGCTTCATTAGTGTTTGATACATAGATGAATATCACAATCTACTCATCGAAAGCTTAAAACACATTTAACTGATCTGCTAAATGATGTCTGCTATCAATTGAGAGAAATGATTTATAGTTTGAATTTAGTAATTTGTATTCATGCACACTTTGGCGTGTTTTCAAATAAAATAATACACATATATTTACATATACATATATATATATATATATATATATATATATATATATATATATACATGTGTAATTATTTTCCATTTTACTCAGTTTCATTTTCACTTAAACGCAGTACCGCCAATAAACATTTTGCAGGCTACTTACAAGCATTAAATTACCCTATATCATGCAAATACGTTAAAAATATTCTATTCATACCCTTTAAAAAAATCACATTCATAATATAAAATGAACTGATGTACAATTTATAGTCATAAAAATACATATAATAAATTCGCGTATGTTAACATTGATCTAACAAATATTCATGCGTTGTGTATCAAAATATGAAAGATCATTAGGAGCCTCGTATGTTGAAAAAAGACAAGTGTATAGCGAATTTATAGTCAATGCGGTGCACGTATTTCCATGCATGAATATTCACGAGGTTTTCTGGGACTACCGACGCTGTACCCTCCCAAAGGAGGAAAGTGGGCGATGACTTTGGATGTACATCGTAAGGGTAGGTGGTTGTATACCGCAGCAGTATTCATTATATATGAATCACAGGAGGGCGAAATATCAGATATACATATATATATATATATATATATATATATATATATAATGTATCCCAATTACACATACACACATGTGAGAATTAAATTTTCAAAATGTAAAGAATCTCTTTTATTAAATTAGTAATACGTTTCTTATCTTTCTTATTAATCAGAAAATGTACTACACGGTTCGGGCAAAAAGTATATACAAGTTATTTTAATAAAGAGAAACCCTTCAGAATGAATTTGAAAATAATAATACAAATTCTTTTTCAAGTTTAGTTTTAAATAAAAGGTTTGTTCCATTGTACCTAATTATTTATTATCAACATTTATAAAAGGTTTTATTATGTTATGTTTTATTATGTAAAAAGTGATTTTAGAACTAACACTAATTTAATAATTTAGCAAGAAAATCACTTTTCAACGCCATAATAATTTTTTATTAACATATTCAAAAATCACATATTGTTATATTTTGATTTCGTTGTTGGAAAAGTACGACATTAAAAAATCTAAAAATTGTCTGTGTGTACAGATAATAAAAGCTATTAGATGTAATTAATGAAATACTAGAAGAAATAAATATTTAAATTGTTATATTTTTGATAATATTATTAAAAAAAACTTCCTAACTATACAATCATTTTTTTGAAATAGAATTTCACAGGAATATATAAAGATAAAAAATTATAATTTATATTAGTATAATTAAAAATCTAACTCAAACAAACTAACATTCATAGTAAACGTCAATATGTTAAATTATATTCCATTACCGTGCATTAAAATAATTTTCTCTGACAACAAATACTAATGACAAACACAAATTACGGAACGAGGAAATTTCACTTCATATCCGGAAATCTTAATGTTAATTTCATGCGTGGAGCAATTAATTTATCCGGTAGAGTCAATTAAAAATTAAATGGAGTAAACGTAATATATTTTCTATTTAGCGAGAGAGAAGTGGAACTACTAACGTCGTATAAAGTCAATTATTAAAGTAACAACGCCTGTGTATAAGAATATACTGTTTTTGAGATTGACGTCGTGGGGAAGTAGATTTAACAAAAATCAATAAATTAATTTAGGTTTCATGGTAGATATTATCAAACAAAAAGGTGATTTTGTACGTACAATATTTTTTTAATAACTTATTTTTATGTATGAGGATTTTATTTTTATATTTGGTAAAATGATTCTATTTATACTTGTATAATAATTGCTTTTCTCTTCTGATGTTCAACAATAAGTCTGAGTAGTTTATGAATTTGTACTATTTTTATGTAGTTTGATATATCACTGTAATATTTTTATCAAAAAATTCTATTTATATAAATATAAGAATTTTATAAATACATATTCTATATAATATTAACTATTTACAAGTTTTAAATAAATGATGTCAAAATACAGTTAGTTTATGGTGAAAATAAAAAAAATCTCATATACAATATATAAATATAAATATATATATATATATATATATATATATATATATATATATATATTAAATTTAATCTGCAATTGACGTTTAAATAAACCTTATTATTAAATTGCAAACAAAATAAAATATCACAGACTATGTTAATATTGATTTTTAGTATACATTTAACAATGTATAAAATCAGTATATGTTATAAATTACTGAAGTTTTTAATTAAGAACTGGTGTATTTAAAAAAGTAATTAATATGTAAAATATAAAAAATTGTATATACATTTATTTATTATTAAATTTAAACCGTAAATTATTTATTATAAAAATTTTAATTTAAGAAAGAAATACTTGAAAATTACACTCACATATTTTTTTTATAATAATTAAATATAGAAAT
Organism: Neoneuromus ignobilis; assembly: GCA_029203775.1. Classification (NCBI taxonomy): domain Eukaryota; kingdom Metazoa; phylum Arthropoda; class Insecta; order Megaloptera; family Corydalidae; genus Neoneuromus; species Neoneuromus ignobilis. The sequence continues at coordinate 12,852,384 of CP092094.1, read as the reverse complement.
AGAAAAAAATATTCTTTTCTAAATTATGTAAATAGTTATAGAAAAAATTCCATCGAGCTAATTATTAAAAGTAAGAACAATCGTTAACGTCCTAAAGTTGTCAAAACGAATACCGTGATATCATTCACATGTGTAGAGAGCTATTTGCCCCTTGAAGCAGCGAATCTTCTTTCTCGCAAGCATCGTGCGTACGACTGTGCAAGTAGTAATTATAATTACAGGCATCGTCGCCGTTGCCTAGTAGTAGTGATCGCGTGCCCAAACGCTGGTGCGTGCGGGTTGCGTGTCTGTCAGCAATTTTCCACGCGCTGTACCCACGTAGTAAAATGGAAAATTTAATCTTGCAAGAATGTCACACCCGCCGCTGTTATTTGACATTCCATTTTTAGCAGTTCTCTTTTTATGGGCGACGTTGGTCGAAAGGTGGAGATCTGTCCATTGTTTTGTTTTTTATATATATTTTACTGAACGCGGCTCCAACAGAGAATAAACGCAATGCATTCATTGTATTTTACAAATATGTGAATAATAATCTGGAGAAGCGACGATTTGTACGAAGAAGCGAGGGAGGTTTAAGGGAACAAATGAATTAATGATGTCAAATGTATATTAGGATAATACAATTCATCAAAGAACATTATATTTATTAACATATACATGATTATATTATTAACTCATAATAAGGATGTTTATATTTATTAGAGTACAAACAGTACAAGAACAAAAACATTATACGAAAGTACTTTTTTATTGATAATGTTTTTAGATATTTATCGTATGTAAAAATGATTTTACTAAACAAATTAATGAACATGCGCCATATAAAAAATACAAAATTTGCAATTTTAATGAAAATGTTTCTATATATATTTTTGAAATATTAATAAATAAACAACGTTATTACTATTATAAAATGTTGGTAAATATTGAAAATTAAAATATTACATTATCAACGCATATATATATATATATATATATATATATATATATATATATATATATATATATATATAATTATTAAATTCATTGTAAACAAATAATTCGTTAATTTAAAATTGAAACCAAAAAAGTTATATATACTTTTTAAAATAAATATTAACATTTTCAATCAATATAATTTTTTTAGAATATTATAATTGTATTAATAATAATAAAATTATAAAGCTGAATAATTTTTAATTGAATTATTTTTCAAATATTTAAATCTTTAGATAAAACTTTATAGAGAATATTAAAATTATAAGTTTATTCGATTATGTTTAATTTTGATAAAATAACCAATATGAAATTTTAAGTTCAATCCTTATACTTTAATTACTAATTCAATTTTTAAAAAAAAACAGTTTTTAAAAATGTTAACAGATAAAAACATATTTATCGGATTTTACTTAATGATGAAAGTGAAAAAAAAATATTCGAAAATAGCTATTAATGGATATATGCATATATATAGCTGGAGACAATTTTACAATAAACATTTTTTGACTGTTAACTTTAAATATTAATGAAAAATTTTGTTGATCATATTAAAGAATATGTACTACATAATAGTTTAATTTATCATTCATTATTACTAATATAAATAGTTGAAGATATTTTATTTGTATCTGCTTATATTTTTCATTAAATCATATACTAATATTTATATTCTTCATATATAAAGTTTTGTATTTACTGTTTTGATCAATTTGTAATTATCATGATGATTTTTATTACTTATATTTTTATTCTTGTTCAATTACAATAAATATTAAAACCTTTAAAGAATCAACAAATTTATAAATAAATCCATTATAATATAGCGTTATCCAAATGTGATGCCTAGATTTGTGTTTTACTGAAAATAAACTATACACATGTTTCCCAATTCACTACTCTATACACATGTTTCTTTTTAATAAAACACACATCTAGGCATCATTTTGGATAATCCTATACATTTAGTTAATATTTTTGTAAATAAAACCTTAGTACTGTGTTATAAGATATACTGTGTTTTATGGTCGTTGCTTTTTGTCTTTTTATTCTTGTAATAACATAAATGTGTATTTACACATTTATATATATATATATATATATATATATATATATATATATATATATATATATATATATATTCAAGAAACACAAAAACTGTTTCTACATCTGTTTCGTTCCAAACGAGTAAACAAACAAAACGTTTAACATTTTACTAAAGAAGTCATTATTATATCTTGACATATAAATTAACACGTTTAATAGCCACTTATGCGGCACTTACACAACTATGAGAGTTATATAATAAGGCCGATTGCGCACGTTAATGACCGTGGTGTCCTACCAACAAATCAGTTTAATAGTGGAGCGTGGTTCACAGCCCGGGTAACTCGTTTATTGTATAGTTTGAGAACAACTCTCACTGCCGCCGTCCTGATGCGGTCTGCCTACCAGCATGTTTGTTTAGGTCGCTCACGATCATATCCTTTCCATTCTGTTATGGCGGGATGCTGTGTGCTACGTTCTACCACCGTCATGCGGGCGGTTTTGTTATAATGGATCCAATATAAATGCATGCGCGGCTGTTGGCAGCCAATGTGATTATTTATAATAGTGCGTGTTCATGCCGATGCCAAATTGTCTGGTCGTGTTTTAGTCAGTTTTTGTCTTAAATTTACATAAACATACACACATATGGGGATCATTACACAACTTTAACGAAATCTAATGTGTACATGATTGCATATATATATATATATATATATATATATATATATATATATATATATATATATATATATAGTCATATTATTAATTTAACAGGTTATCATCTTTCTAGATTATTGTTAAATTTGCTATATTACAAATTTTAGATTACAACATTTTTCTTTATAAAATTAATATTAATTAAATGGTAATATAAATAAGGATAAAGATAAGGAAAAAGTAATTAAATATACATTAAAATTTCAATTACTGAAGGTGATTTATTTAACTGAGTACATTCTTCATTTATTTTCGATTATATGTATGTATGTAAATAGATAGTTATATAGCTAGTTTAGATAGATGTGTGTATGTATATATATGTTAAGGTACATGCATATTAGAATTTTTTTGAATATATAAGAAAAACGAATGTTAGCGGTAACATGTGCTAAATATGCAGGATTTTTAAGGAAAGAAAAAACGAGAAATGACGCTACAAAAATTAATACGAAGCACACTTTACATCCCGTCTAATTAAAATATTATCTAAACAAACTTTTTAATGGGGCTCGCTTAAATCTTAGTACGTAACGCTAGCTGCAGTAATCGGATACCCGTTGAGAACGTATATTCGCCGTATTTGCAGAGATGTACGAGGCCAACTCAATTTGCGTACAACAGAGAGAACACCTTATCCCTCATTAGGCCAAATAGACTAACTCTCTCGCCTTTACTTTCTTTTCAAGGACAGGTAAACTTATTTTCTTGTTACAGCAGATGGTTGCCGGGCAGCCGGCACGCTCGTAAATTTTGCATTCCAACTTGTACGTTTCCATTCCATTCTAGGAATTAGCATTGTGTACGTTCGCTTTTTTTATTCACTGCTATACCTTACGTTAAATTTGATTTAGTTTTGTTCTCTTCTTTCACTTCTTCGTTTAGCTCGATAACATTTTTTTTAGCAGGCTCGCGTTTATTTTCATTCAAGTATACTGAATATAGGTCAATGGTAAAGAACAAACAGTACAGTGTAAGGGATACTAAATAATGTATTTTGAAGTGTTTATTTTCGAGATACGCTTTACGCAATTATCGAACAATTTTCAACGATACAACATTATTAAATAGATTATTTTCGTTTAAAATAAACATTTTTATGTATTTTCGTATTATATATTTAAACATATTTATTTCACATTATTGTATTTTTTATTAATAATTATATATATATATATATATATATATATATATATATATATATATATATTGATTGATTGTAAATATGAATTCATTATGGATTAAAAAATGTATTTTTTTAAAAAAAATTGTTGACAAATGAAAAATTAATTATTAAAAAGATTTTCAGAATAAGAAACTTAAGTTCATAATCCAACACATAATAACTATTCATTTTAATAAAAAAAAATGTAGGTTAATTATAATAATGTTTTAAATATTTTCATAACAACATGAAATAATAAAGTATTTTATATAATATATATATATATATATATATATATATATATATATATATATATATATATATAATGATGCATCAACTAAATGATTCAAAAAAGTATTATCATATAATAAAAATTCCTAGAAAATCAAGCTACAAGAGATAGTAAATACACGCGATCATGAAAATTTCAGTGTCATAAATTGCTTCACAGTAAACGTAATCACGCTAACCGTGGAAATGAATACTCTCGTTTAATTGAATATTGTATTAGCTCACGATATTATATACATATTTTGATTGTAGATCTGAATACTTTTTCAGCTTAATCTATATGATGAAAATAATATATATAACACGCTATATAAGAACGATTCAAGAAAGAAATAACTTGATGGACATTTTAATTGCCTTACTATATAAGTTTTTATATATATATATATATATATATATATATATATATATATATATATATATATGCAGACATAAAATTTACTTCATGTAGACAAAAGTGTGCTTTAAACAATAGATATATAATTATAATCTAATTGCTTTATACTCATTACATATCGTAAAACGAATTTTCAATTACATTTACTCTAATATCTGAACATCGACTAAATAGTTTCATTTCAAAACCCTGACACATCATCCAAATGAAAATCTTCAATATACGCTTCGTCTATAAAACAATTACCGTGTGTTTATCTAGCTATTATGTCAATGACGATTGTTGTCATAGTTCACGTTGTTATAAAACTACTTGTAAAGTCTGCAGCGACACGAAATAAAACAGTATCATGAAGTATGTGCTGTTGAGGGCAATTCCACCCTTCAACAGTTCAATAACATGAAAACACAATTATATTCTGATGTCAACGATGATTCTGCATTGGCGTTGACAATTTAATACCTTTTATTTCTGCTTTGCTACATCGTATGACAGACACGATGGAAATTGAATATTAATCATTTATTTAACGTGAAACATAATTAGATTTCAATATGGTAATTGGGATTCGACAGTACAATATATTATTTAAATAATGATTTGATAATTTTCTAACCATAATACGTATGAATACTGTTTAGATTAAATGAACTTGAAGATAGTTTGATGTTATAGTATCAAATCAATTATATTTTTTTTTTATTTTACAAATACTTTGAGCACGTTTTTCAATCATAAAATAACTATAAAAATATATACTAAATTTATATTAGACAAATATTTAAAAAAGTATATGAATAATCCATAATTATAATGAAAAAGCTTTATCAGAAAATAAAGAATAAATTTATTATTATAACAAAAAAAGTTTGAAAAGAATTTCGTTATCAAAGAAAAATGTTACGTTAAAGAGATTTAATAAATTAATATTTTATACATGAAATGCTTAAATATGTTTTATGTTTAGATATTTACAATTTTATTTTTCTTGTAAATTTTGAAATTGTTTCATGAAATCAACATATTTTTATATATATTTTGCTTCTGTATATTGAATGTTCTATACTATTTTTAATTCATAAAAATAAATGATTTATTATTATTTTATTACATCTCTTGTAATCTTTTTTTATTTAAATTTCTGCTAACAATGACATTGCAAATTTTATGATAAAAAATGTCTACGAAAAAGACAGACGTACCGTCTGTACGCATAAATTATATGTCATCATAGATTCATTAGCAATGCAGAACGATTAATCGTGTAACACAGAATCATAAAGTTTCACACGAAAACAAGACAAAATTATCTTGCACGAGTCGACAAAAAAGCATCACTTTCCTTCGAATAACCTCAGTTTCTAATCTATAGACTTTGCTCGAAGGAAGAAACGATATGTAATTAGCTTTCAGAAGTAGTACTCGACTTTCTTTCTTAATTAAGTTATCTCGGTAAAAAGAGGATGAATATAAAAAACCCCCAGCGAGTCGCTAACACGGAAGACGATCTCTTACTGTGGCCACTATTCCAATTGAGTCTAATACCTACCCATGTCTACGTACAGTACAATTTTACTCTTCACGAAAGCTACTATAAAATGCTGATTTGATTCTTACGAATGATAAGAAAAGAATGTTATAAATTCGACTGCGGATGTCGTAAATAACCAAATAATGGAGTCGTTGTAAAGTCGAACGGTTTAATTCAATTTTATGTTGTTATATAAGGTCTACAATACGTATCTGAGCTATGCAGCAGTTTTGTTGTTTTTTTATAAAAAATTGGATTCTTTTATATCTTCACACCGCACTTTATCGAACGACGAGTGCTTTATTTCAATCGATACGGAGTTAAACTTTGAACGATAAACATATTGAATGATAATTTTTTCCTTTTACGTTTATTGCCATATTAAAACAAATAGTTATCTCTTTGTTTCCAGTTTTATTACGATATTGAATTGAGATAAAGTTGTTATCGCGTTGAATACAACGTCTTCGTAAATTTAATTATATAAATTTTCGAGATACTAAAATCTCACCTAGAAAATTTCGTATATTTGCTTATTTACATTAAAAATAATACGTAATATTATCTCTAAACTGAATAAATTATTTTTTATATAAAAAAAAACTATAAACTATAATCGTACTGTCTGTTATTAAATTTATCATATATATATAACTGATAATAAAATATTGTAAAATAGCGAAAGTGTAATTTCAAAACATCTGTTCCCTTGTTATAAGAATTAAAAAAAGAAAATGCATTCCACTTGCATGCAGGATCTTCACATATCTAGTAAATTGAATTCCATATAGTATTGCAAGGGATTTTCTCGACCCAAACCTATTATCTAAAAGGATTTACAATTTTAAACCCGATGCAATACCAATAGCTTGTATACTGGAGTACAATGCAGGCTGTATGTTGAAAAATGTCAAAAATGCACATCGAGTTTTATTATCTCTCGAGGAATTTACTGCAAATTGTGCTTAGAGTGAATTTACAACATTATGAAATATCTGAACGTAATAACAGCTTTGCTATTAAGAAAATATTAATTTATTACTAGATACATGAATACTATTTAACACGTTTTCGTGTTTGATTATGTGAGTAATATACAGCACATTCACTATTATAAGAAAGTAATTAAGGAATAGAGAATTTACTTATTAATACTGTAAATTGAAATTGAAATTCTCTAGACTATATATATATATATATATATATATATATATATATATATATATATATATATATATATATATATATATATATATATATATATATATAAGTTAGCATAAGATTGTAAACTTTGGATTGAATATTTTAATTCTTTAAAAAATTCCAATTTTAATTAAAATAAAACAATACTATTTTGTGTTCATTTGAAAAAAACATCAACAAATAGTATTTTTATAAATAATAATAACCTATGTCTTATATAATAAATGTATGTAAATTAAACAATAATTAGTTTAGTAAATTCAAATAAAGAATTTAAAATAATTACTGCAATGTAAAAACAACTTTTTTATGTTGGAAATGAATTGAACTGCAAATTGTAATTTATATTAATAATATAATTGCATAAATTCTTATTAATAAAATAATTTTCTATAAATTAACAAAGTAAAATAATTAGTTATTTAGCAAGAACATTATTAAAAAAGTTATATATATATATATATATATATATATATATATAAATTTTATTTAAATAATATTTGATTCAAAACAATGAAGAAAATCTAGAAAATATGGTATAGACAACAATGTTTTCTATTTTAGTTTCTTATAATTATCTACAACAATATTGACTATATATAATCGTGTACTGCCATGCTGAAAATAAATTAACTTACTGATAAAGACAAGAGTTCATCTTCTACTTTTTCATTCTGTTAGAAAAATATCTTCCACATCTTTTTATTTATTTAAGTTAAAAATGTCGACTATTTCATTTATTTATAACCTTTTGAAATTAATTTTTTTTTTAACAATTAATTTTTTTGTAATTTTGATTACTGTATAAAATACATTTTCTCTTATAACCGAAAGTTGGAAAAACAGTATCATGGTTCAAGTTTATCTTGCTACTTTATTCTCGTCACATAATGCACGCTGTAACTATAAATAATGTTTTCTAACTTTACTTGACTGTTTTAATTTTATATTTGATCATGAATATTCGCATTTATCTGATAAGTCTCCCATTTTTATGGAGGGATTGATAAAGTACATAAAGATAAAACTCGTTATCCATTTTAGAAAATCTTTCATATACCAGTTACTTTTAAAGGCCAAATATTCTATCTCTTATATATATATATATATATATATATATATATATATATATATATATAAACAATTTTATTTTAATTATTTTTAAAAATCATAGAGCACAAAATATGTTACAAATGATATAAGTGAATATATGATTAAAATGTGTTTCTTAAAAAAAAATATATAGATAATTTGCTTTAGAAATGTATTAATTTTTGGAATATATTTAATAAATATATATTCATCTAAAAGTAGTAAAAAATGTGATAAAAAACAAACTAAATATAATCATAAAAAAGGATTTTTTTTGGTTCTAAATCGATTTGAATATTCACATTTTATTTATTCATGTCTGAGTGTATGTATATATATATATATATATATATATATATGTATATAACGTGTGTATTTAATGGATGTACTACATTATTCAAAGATGGAGCGTCTAACGATAGATATAAGTAGACATATTGGTGTTAAGCTCATTGAAATGTTTTCTATTATATAAATACAAGAAATATTACTGAACCGCCTAGATCTCTTAAAGCGTACAATATAGTCCAGACATCTAACAGGCTGACGTCAAATTGATTGCTTCTAATAAATCCTTCATGATTAAATTGAAGTAGCATATAGTGTATAAAGTGTACTTGCTTCCATTTGCTATTAATAGCCCCGGGGAAAATACTCATTTAGTGAGTGGACCGCTACAATCATTCCACTAGAGTCGCAGACATCATATTGCTGTTATATACATGGCCCTCGCTGCAGAAATGTGCAAGGGTAGCGCCGATATGAGCAATAATAAGATCGTACACAGAGGCTATCTTTTCGTACAATGTTTTGTCGTCGAGATATTGTCTGATGTTTGTAATGGCATTCTTCGAGTTCTTTTTTTGCTGTACATATCTCTCAACTGAAATCTTAAATTAGTTTTCTTGGATTTTCTTTTTGAGGTTTTGTTTTAGTTACGAGAAGAGATGTAATTTAACATTCTGACAGATGCATTTGAATGCATTGTTTTAATTAACGATGCAATGAAAAATATATCAGATTTAAAAATATTGCCATTTTACTGGAAATTATAGGATAAAAATTATATTTCTAAAATAGCATATACACACAAATATATAAATATATTTATATATACGATTACAGAAATTATATAGAAATAAAATACAAGTTCAAATAAAATTAATTACTTCAAATTTGAAACATATATATATATATATATATATATATATATATATATATATATATTTAATTAGAGATACACACTTATCAAATATTAAGATTTAATTATAATATACAATATATTAAATTCTTAACAGCGTGTAAGGTTTGAATAAACCATAACGACATCCATAATTATTATTTAGAAAATGGTGAACTTTCTGTCAACGACCCTATATGACATTTCACACATAAGAAGCAACGTTTAGCTTTCAGAAAGTAATTGAAGCGAATGAGGAGTTGCATAGTGTGGCAGAGAGTACTTTTAAAAGTTGTAATACTAAGTTTATCTCTAACTGATTCCGTTTATTTGAATTATAAAACTTTCTGTACTTTGTGAATATAAAATAAATACATGTATATTAATGTACTTTGCTTTTTATGAATAAAGAACATTGCAGTTATTAAGGTTAATTTGAATTTTTAACGTTGTTAAAATAAACTCTTTAAAAATTTTAAGAAATGTTATTCTCGATCAAAGTAATATATAAAAAATTTTATGGACAAATATTTAAAAATAATTTACATCATTATAAATTTAATTAGTGTTTTTTTTAAAAAAAAATATTTCTAATAAGATATGTATAAAATTAAGCTACAAAATATAGATAAATAAATATATTTATTGACAAAATTATTGAAATCCAACCTTAGACTAAATAAAAAACTCTTATAAAAAATGTTTAAATGAGATTAAATTTAACATTGTATGTATTGTATATTAAAATCATAAAAAACTAAGAAGATAAAATATTATATTCATATATATGAAAATATATTAGAATATAACATACTAAAAAGTGTTCTATCAAATAAAAATATATCACTACTAATATAATAGTATGAATTTCATAACGAATGATTAATTCAATTATTTAATTTTTCATGTTTTATAGCAAAAATATAATATATATTCAATGGCAATACACTCGAGTACTATAATAAAAAAATATATATGCTGGTAGATAAAAGCAATTTCATAGAATAACAATGGCATGAAGGTTTGAGGTTAGTTATTGTTAAATTTATAATACGTGGTTCTGACCAGAACATAAAATTTTTAATATTGTGAACTATACCGCTTTATGAAATTGTTTTCGTCGTGACATGCTTAAAAATGAATAATTTCGTAAATATATTTTCTCTCCCTCATTTCACATATATGCACGCCATAAACACAAACGTTCGTGTTTATATATATATATATATATATATATATATATATATATATATATATATAAAATTTACAAGTCATATTTTCATTTATTTATTCTTCCCGGTTAATTTTTTCATATAATTAAAGTATAAACAATATATATATATATATATATATATATATATATATATATATAAAATTGTGCAATACATAATGTTAAAAATATGATGTGACACATGACTGGTAAATATAAATTATAATTCATATCCGCAGTAGACGTAAATCAAACCGAAATCAAGTCATATCTGTAATTTATCTGGAATTCCATTTTAAAGAAAAAAGAAAAGGCCACAGTTCTATATAATTTATTGCTGATAGAAAGCCGATAAAGTGCATAAATAAACCTCTACACAAATTGATACGAGTATGTATGGGGTAAAAAAACGACAAATATTCAGTAATATTTTCAATTTAGATATGCGGTAAAAGAAAAGAAAGACTATACATGAATTTGGCAGACAATACATTTCATCCTCTCCAATACACATACTTTAATAACAAAATGGATGCAAAACTAAATTTCCGACGGAGATATATTGGATGACATAAAAACTGTATCGCGTTAAGTTTACGATAAGGAAAATCAATCAATTTTGTTCTATGCAAGCAAACGGGAATAGACACACCAACATACCAAGTATTATACGATATATGCTTCGTTCTAGTTTATTTATTTTTGTTTGGTTGTATTTATACCATATTTTGTAATAAGTTTTAAGTTCACGAGTTCTTTTTGTATTTAAGAAAATTTAATAATGTTTATTACTTATGGAAAATAAAATCTCAATTGATTTTTAACACTTAATTTCAATATTTTTATTGGTTGATATAATTTTTTAAGAACAGAACATATTTCAATTTTATTTATATCACATAAATTAAAAACATAAAAATTCACAATTTAATAGTTCATTAAATCAGAAAATAAAATATACTGTACATATTATATTTATTACCAAAATAATCAAACACTATTTATAAAAATAAAAATATTTCAAGTTTCATTAAAATTTAAACAATATAATCAAAAAAAATTAAAAATATCATATTAATGTTAGATATTTTAATGTATGAATTCAACGAATTCTTATAATATATTTAATAGAAAAGTAAAATAACAGTAAATTGTAAAATTTAAAATACTTTATTATATTGAATTTAAAGATTTAATTAGTAAAATATTTTATAATAGTTTATTATTAAAAAGTAAAACAAAAAATGAAATTCTTAATTTATATTTTTATAAATAAACGAATAAAAAATTAAATATTTTTTCATATTATTTCATAATACAATACAATACTATTTTATATGTTTTATTAATTCAATTAGATAATTATGAATTTTCAAAATAGTTATTTAATGTTAATAAAATTAATCCCTTTAGACTAAAATAATATTAATAGATTTACAAAATAAATGAGATAATAAAAACCATATTTCACTTGTATGTTATTTCAAGAACATCAAACTCGATTATAGTTCTTCCCACACTACATTAAACTTAAAATACCTTTACCTTTTTTCAACACACATCTCAAATCCACATCATTAAAAGTAATCACCACTTGGACGTTTGCAAAAAATAACATGTACAGTACACTTTTTTCAATTGATATCCCCAGACAGATATATTTCTTTAGTTATAGCAAGTACATATAAGTTTATATAACAATTTAATTTAAAATTACAATGAACGAAGAAGAACTATTATATTCTAAATAATAATTGAAAACAGGATATACACACTTATTTCTTTATCAAGGATTTTATTTACAAAAATCTACTTAAAGAGAAAACGTCTATATTCTATTGTCGTTATTTCATTAATTCTTGTAAAAACAACTGCTTCCATTAGTGTTATATCGATTTCCGTTGTTTCAATTTATGCTAATCCGATTAGCAAGACCATTTTCAAGAATGCGTAAATAGAAAGTTACGCATACACATACATATATACAAGTATTGTACTTTTATAAAATACTCGTACATTCAAATACAAATATATACACACGTGTGTGTGTATGTAAATATATATATATATATATATATATATATATATATATATATATATATATATAATTGTTTATTAAAAACTAACAACGTACTTTAAATCATAATTTGATTTCATACATAAAAGATCTTTTAATGATTTTCAACAAATATTAAATTTGTAATCTTCAAGATAAAAACATTTAAAAAGTGTAACAGATAAATATAATATCTAAAAAAAACAAAAATATTGGAATGAAATAATAATCTGTCATAATTCTAAAAAATAATATAATATTTTAAATAAATGGCGAATTGGTTAAACAAAGAAGATAATTATATCTAAGAATAATATAATTTCCATTCTAAAAATATAAAAATTAATATATTCATTGATGTAATAAAAAATGTGCACAGCTGGAGAAATATTACAAGTCAAGATCACGCAAGAAATAAATATATTTATTACTATTTAAAAGATATTTTAAATTTAAAAAATATATTATACGAACAATATCACACGAAATTGGAACGTAAATTATTTTAAAATAAAATGTAAATGAATATAGATGTTTTCTAATTATTTCGAGGATAAAATTAATAAAATATTAGATAAAAATAATAAAACTGAACACAAATGTTAATTTTGATACAAAAAGAAATAATAAAAGTTTATTAAAATTTTATGTATTTGAGTATTAAAAGTTATTTATTATCTTTTTATATTTTTTAATGAAACACAAAACTAGGTGTCACATTTGGTATAATATGTATAGTTTATAAAAAGTCTTTTTTATTATATCAGATTACTTTGAATTTCTTTTGTAAATGTAATAAATATAAACTAATTTTAAATCGAACAGCATCTGCATAAACTATAATTTTAATAGAATTCATTTTAATTAACAATACGTTCCGATATAATTCAATGCTAACGACCACACGTGAACAAACCGACTACTACGTTGAACACGTGCGTGTACATTGTGTAAAGTGGCTGACTGCAGATATGTGGGTGGATGTTAAACCGCAGGTTAAAAGGATGAGAGGGAATGAGGTTCACGCAAAGCGTCATCCATCTTAAGACCTCTTTCAGCTGAATACACATCTACGTTCGTACACAAACATTCAAACATATATACTCGTGCATACAATACAGAAGTATCTCTGCATACGTACAAGAAATGCTTTATATGTAGAGTTAGGGTAATACGTTACTCATCGCACCACAACACGAATATAACTATACATTCACTTCCGGTTTATGTCAAATTTAATGCATGAAAGTATCAGGTGAGCTATGATAAAGCTGTGTACAAGCGTGCCACAAAACAATGGAGGGTTGATAATGTAATTAAAATAGGAAAAAGAATTTGTTTCGTTTTGATAAAAAAAATCTAAATTCTTTATGCATGTTAAAAATATATTTCTATACAGAATATCTATATATAAAAAAATAATTAATTATTTTTTATCCATTATTTCGTTTTAGAATTTAAAAAAAGGTTTACATAAATCAACATAACAGTCTGTTAATCATTTTATTATCACTCAATGGATGGCTATCTTTAATTAATAAATTATATATTAACAAAATATTCAATATTTTAAGAAAATTTAAAATTCAATTACTGTTAAGAAATATTACTAAAATAATACAATGTACTTTATGATTTTTCTTTAATAATAATAATTTCAGATATATTTCATATAAATGAAGATGAAATTGAATCTCTTTGATGCTTTCAATAGCACAAATTATATCAATATACGAGTAGATAAATATATGTATAAAAATGTTTTCGATTTTCGAAACTTGAAAAATAAATTATATTATTTCATTTCACATTTTAATACTTTTTGAATGACGAAAAGATTTTTAGATTTTGTAAAATGTTACAATTTCTTATTATATTATTTAAAATGTTTACGAATACAAATACCTTTTAACCTTTTTTTTGAAAAAACATATTTAATGGATATTTATTGAAGTATACAAAAAAATCATAAATATTTCCAAGAAATTTTGTCTGTTACGATATGAAAAAGTATGACGTATGTCAACGAGTGAATATTGTTTCTTCGTGGAATTATTTTTAAAGAAACGTATTTTTATTCAAAGGAGAAAAAGATAGTCGGTTTTTCTTCTTCGATTTGCAAGGGAAAAGTAAAAAAACGAATCTATACTTCAATATATGAGAATTCTTTTTGATGTTTTTCTGAATCGAGCTTTTTATACCGGCTGAAAGTAATATCGAGAAATTCAGATTTGTCATGCACGTAATTATTATTTCAGAACGTTATCATACAAAACACATTTGTCATAAACAGATATCATTGATCTGGGTCAAACAACAATTTGAGAAATTATAAACACGAATTGTCGAAAATTCATATTAACGTTGAATTGTTTCGATATAATAAATCATTGTGTTTAAACTATATGAAAATACAATATAAAACTGTCAATTTAATATTTTAATACTAACATGACCATCCAAATGTGTTGTGTTACGTTGACAGGACCTGGCAATGTGATTATTAACAGTTGTTTTTGTTACGACAGCTCTTATGAATCTGTCAGTTTATAAATTGGGGTTTAGTGCTTGTTCAAAATGTAAATAACAAACGAAATGTAGAGAATATTTCGTTTTGTTTCACCACGATTTTCGTATGAATTTTTTATTTATTATATCAAATTAAACATTCGTCGAATTGTGTAATTACGTGTTACAAGTTTTTTTTTAGTATCACAGGACAAATTTGCTTAATATGTCACATGTGATCCGTTAATTCGAAAGCTTTTTGCTCAACGCTATATGTAGACATGCTTTAAATACATACTTTTTATTTTAATGACGTAATTAGATTTTCTTGTAAAACATATAAATAATGATACAACCAAAAATACGTTCTTTATAATAAAATTAAAATTTTCAAGATTAAGTGAACTTAAAACGACGTATTATTTTGATTTTCTTCAAATTATTAAAAAAATGTATATATATATAAGTTAAATACTTATATTTAAAAAAATATTTTTTATTTATTTAAATTTCATTAAACATCTACTTTGATTTTAAGAGTTTGAAAAATTAAATATATGAACAAAAGTTTAATTATATACTGATAAAATTTGTTATCATAACTTGAAACCATCCACTGGTGGATTTTCATTGTACAAATGAGTTTCAAATCATAAATCATCGACAGTTAAACTAAAATTATTTGCATTTATTATAACCTAACATGGAAGCAGGAGTAACAATACCTACAAACATAAATCATATACACATGAATTATTTTGACTTCCCGCTCAAAGGGGTGCATATCACTTTACTGTAGTATGCTATCGAAATCATAATAAATGACTAAATTTATCTGAACTACTTATTAAACATTTAAAAACTAAGGCTATGTTAATACTTTTAATTTATACCATGATTCATCAAAGAAAATAAAAATGTAACAATATTTTTTAATCATAAACACCCTAGATAAATTCCAAACTTGATATCTTTCTACAATAATTTTAAGAAATATTATATAAACAAATATGTCTGTAGAGACAACATTGTAGAATATGCAAATCTGATGACTGTTTTTCTATCATCAATTCTAATACTAAATCATTATACAAATAGAGCGATTGATTCGTGTTACATGCTACATTTATTTATGCAAAACTCAAGGTATAAACTAAAATTACTAATTGAATTGTGTGTCACGCAACAAAATTTGAAGCAATGTGTTTAAAATAGAAATCGTTCTATTTTAAATATCTAGAATTTGTTGCGTGACGTCACTTTTAATACATACTAACAGTTTTGGGTTTATTTTTTGGGCGTTTCATGTAACACGAAAAAATTGTTTAGAACAAAGATATGGCTATAGGAAACATAAATACGATACATTAATTTCGAACATAAAACGAAATTGAATTGTTGCTAAGGTCCTTACAAAAAACATAATAGTAGTTTATTACGATTTGATATATATATATATATATATATATATATATATATATATATATATATATATATACATATATTTGATCATAAATGTGTAAAAAAAGAACAATGTTATTCATTATCGTTCCACTTTTTTAGCTTTGAAATCAAATTTTATAACGAAAATATTTTAATGATGACAAAACATCATTATTACTAGTATTTAATTATATTTTCTATTAATATAAATATAACATAATGTAAAAAATGAATGAAGTATCTATTAATATATTTTAATATAAAAATGCTTTCCTAATTCTGTGATAACGAAAATTATTTTTTGTTTGGAAATTAGTATATGGATTATTGTAGGATTTTTTGTAAATATTACAATTTTAGATCTACTTTTCTTTGAATGAATTTCTATATATATTTTTTAAAGAAATATAAAAAAGCCTAGGAAAAGATTTATGTATTGATGAGATGAAAATAAATATATAAATTTATATATACGCACAAGAATCATAATTTGAAAAAGAATATTTAATTAGAATTTATAATACAAATATTTTTTAACTGACTTATTGAAATTTGCTAACTTTCGGATTTTTTTATGTGTGACAGTATTTACAATTTAATTATAAATTGTGTAACAAATACTGTTTACAATTATAATTTCATAAAATTATAATTACCTTTATTTAAAAAATTCGATAAATTATTTTTCGAGTTTAGATTTCAATGTCTGTATGAATATTATTAAAAATTTATGAATTAATTAATTTACTAATTTAAAAAAAGGAAAAAATTGATTATTTGCAAAATAATTTTCTTATTTAAAATATTTACAATTTGTGTATTTCTTTGTTGATATATATGTGACTAAATAAATTTCCATTTTAATCAAATGCAATTCGAAGAGAATATACCAATAAAAATAATTTACGACAAACAATAAACTGTAAATCGAAATAAAATTTTAATAATGCGTAACCGAAATTATCTTTAGAAATTAAAATAATCAAATTATTAATATAAGATTAATATATACATTTTGGTATTCATTTACAATATACACAATACGAGAACGTAATTCGAATAAAGTTTCTCGCAAAACAACAACGCTACTAAAATATCACCAATGGACGACTGCTAACAAAACGATTCGCCATGAAAACATCATCCCTCGGTTATAACAAATTCGATAAAAGTGGTATGGGTGAGGCAAACGAATATTAATAACGGTATTATAGTCAATGCTATGAAAACGTGTCTTTATCTCAGAGCTATTGATTGGTTTTGTTTTGTTCGTTCGTTGACGCCAATGAACGGGGATTCAGGATCCAGTATAGTGTAGGTTGCCTTCTGCCGCTTGTGGTTTCTTTGTCAAGCTAACTTTGGCGAAAGTCTAATGGAACAAAAACGTCATGTACGAGCAGGATGCAATATATAAAACTTGAATAATAGACGTCGGTTTTATCTTTTCGTTAAATTAATTTGATACATGTTCTTCGCAGTCTTATATCTGTGTGTACGTATAGTTGTATAGAGAATGATTCGAAACAAATTGCGTTAAATTGATGTAGATGACGGAATAACATTGTCTTCGGTATATTTTCTTTAAGACGTGCTGTTTTTGTTCGAAGCAGAATGTATTATTAATATTGGAAGGTTTTATAACTTTATTATAAATCAGCTGGTAGCCATATAATCTAAATAATTTACGTCTATATTAAAAACGTTTAAAGAAGAGCTTCCTACTAACAATCAATATGTTGAAATTTTTTTAAACTTCCTTACAAGAACTTTTTAGGTTTTATATAATACATATATAAAGTGATAAAAAAATGTATTTTCAAAATACAAACATATATTTGTTATTTGAATAACTTTTAAAAAAATATTTAATCTGTCTTCGAAAATTATTAACAAATAATTCAGAATATAATTTATATAGAAACTATTAGAAATTTGAAAAAAATCAAAAAGTGATATAAACAAAATACAACTTCAACTTGAGTAGAATTGATAAAAACTAATTTTAACTTACCAATTAGTACATTAAAAAAATAAGAAATTCATCGTGTCGAAATATACATCACAAGAGGACTCACCTGAAATAAATATAAAATAAATTAGTATTCTATTATAATAATAAATAATTATTCTCATATTAATTTTAATTGCCAATACTGAATTTTACTAATTAATTAAATTTATTAACATATATTGGAAATATTACATGTGCCAATAGATATAATAGAACAGGATTATATAAATCATTAGCGTTTAATTGATCAAACAATATGTTATTATAGAAAGGAACAATTTTGTATCAAAGAGAGATAACTTTGAGAAGTTAACAAGTTGTACCAATTACACAAATAATCAAAAAATGTATATAAAAATTGAAATATATTAAGTGTCGTTAAAATTTTCATAATATAGTCAATAAATTTAAAATATCACATTAATGTTAGATATTACAATATTAATTTTAATAATAATATGAATGAATTTAACGAATTCTTACAATAAATAATAATTTAAAATAAAAGTAGTATTTGTAATATTGAAAATTAGAAAATGGTATGCAATAAATATTAAATAGACTACAGGCAAAAAAAAAAATTCAACTGCATGCAGTGATGTTAATAACATTTCTGAAAATTTAAGGATAATTATAAAATATATATAAGTGTATATGTATGTATATATGAATGTTCAAATAAAAATAATTTTCATGAATAATAAAAGAATTTTTTAATACAAACACCACCCCAATCCCTAATTGTACATAAACAAACAAACAGCTTCAAATATTAAATTTGTTAGAGAATGCAACAAATATATGATGAAATGTTAACAAATTCATCAAAGAAACTACTGACGTTGTTTGTAATAAGTCCATTAATTCTTAATATATTGTTTCACATATTTCATTAGCGATAACTTTATTACAGTACGCACACACATAATTCAATATATTACGAATCAACTGTAGTATATACACAAGCCATCAATGTAACAAATAGCTGCGAGCTATATACAGGTTGTTTTTATTACATGCTGAAAAGTTATACTTGATCTTTTTCCCCCAAAGTTAATATAGAATAAAAAACAGAAAATTGTTTTTAAAAAATATAATATTTGGGTTCATAAAGTTTATATATTTATATATATATATATATATATATATATATATATATACATATATATACATACATGTATGTATGTATAAGTTCGTATTTATGCTATTTCATGTGTTTTTTATAGATATAAACCTAGGGGTATAAAGAAAAAGGTATATATATATATAAAATTATACATAGATATTACATAGGTGACCCAAAATATAAAAAGCTTTTCGTTTTTACTGCCACCTTAAATAACTATAATAAAATTAATTATTTAATAATTGTACATTTACAATATTTGAAATTTTAAAAAATCAATATTCAATATAAAAAAGGACATAAAATGTATAACTTTAATTTTTTTATATTTTTGTCATAGAATTTTAAATTCTAAACAGTTTCTGATTGTACAAAGAAATTCATTTATATATATATATATATATATATATATATATATATATATATATATATATATATATATATATATATATATATATAAGAACGAGCAAGTAATTTAAATGCTGTTCAAGTATACCGTACAATGTGTTAAAAATAATCATCATGTAATAGCAGCTCGGCATCTTTATAACAAGACATCCTGTATTGAAGCTTTAAGCATCTTCAATAACCGAACAACCGCCTTCCTTTTTAGGGGATCGCGTAGAGGTTAAGCGATGGTAATTTATAGATTCCGATATGTGGTAGAGCGAACCATTGAAGAGGAAAACGCTAGTGGCGGGTTATTTGTTTGCGAACGCGCTTGTCAAAGAAATTTTTGTTTACATTGAATAATAGCTGCGGCGCTGATACTAACATTATACGAAAGCGCATATATTAAGAAAGATTGGGTCTTCGATTTTATATGTGTGTATGAGGAATAGGGTAAGTCAGAAAGTAAAATTATTTCTTTTTTGCACACGAACTAATCTCAAGGTATGAAATATATTTGTAAACGACTTCAGTGATAAATGCATAAAGAGTTATCTTTCAGCATTTGATCGTGATTTGAATTTATATAAATAAAAATAAATAATTGTTTTTTACTCTAAACTTAAATTAATGTATTTAAAAACAAACAATAATTTATTATAGAAAATTTTAATACAAAATTCTTTATAAACTTCGAGGGATTAATTAAATTGTATAAATATCAAAATTACATTGTATATTCAAAGATTTTTAAAAATGTGTATAAAAAAGTCTGACATTAATTAAAACCAAAAATTGATAATAAAAAGTTATATAAATTTTTAGTACAAATAAAAAGTCTTAGAGAAAAATATTTTCATGTATTACTGTTATATACTCTTATACGTTTTGTGTCTATTAAATTATTTATCAAATGTACTTTACCGCAAAACAAATATCATACAAAAAACAGTTTAATATTTAACTAACAATGAATATAAAGATAGCATTATCATATTTCTTTATCTGAATAAATTTAGGGCAATTCAAGTAACCAGAGAATGATTAGATCTAGTGTTTTTATAGAGCTTTTCTAACAAAATTCTGGATAAGTAAAAGCACGCTAAGTTTTAGTCTTCTGTAATACATAAATAAACAAAAATACATAAACATATACATAATTTAAAACGCATATAATATATATATATATATATATATATATATATATATATGCATAACAATGTGGTTACTGTTTGTTGACAAAGATATTAAATGTTATATTGCGTGCTATATGCCGATGTTTGTTCACCGAACGAAAGTTTTATGTTGCATGCATCACAAGCAGTTAGTCAAGTGTTGATAATGCATTTTATAATAATTTTCAATTTATGACCACTAATGCTTCTATCAATATAGTTTATTTTATGGTAAAAAAGGGTTTATTGGTATGGAAAACATTTATCATATTTAGTTCTTAATATGTACATGACAAAAAAAAAAGATTAATGAATCGAGAATACCAAGTTTAGATTTTCATTAAAGGAACGGAAAGATGATTATAATATGTTAGTTTTGAGAATGAATTTACTTTGTTAATGGAATACAAGAAATGATCATAAATTTTATGTACAGAAATTATTCATGCTATTGGAATAAAAAGTATGTGGAATATTTGGCAACATATCCGGAAACTCTAATGGTAATGCCAAGTTGACTCATTCAATAATACAGTACATATATATATATATATATATATATATATATATATATATATATATATATATATATTAATTAGAACAAAATTCATTTTCATTTTTAAATTAGAATTTGAAAAAATATAAATGATGAAAATATTTACTAAAATTTTAAAAATCAGTTCCGATAAGTAAAATAAACTATATTATTATTAAATAATATTAAATTATGCATTGTTAGAATTTAATTTCGTATTTTTTAAAATAAAATATTTTTTAAATAAAAAAAATGACTTTTATTTATAAATAAAAACGGTTTTAAAATTAGTATCCATTTTTCCACTCGAATAGATATTTAATTGCAGGAACAATTTTAAGAAGTTGATAAAACAAAATCGAATATTTCGCATTAAATTCGTTAATTTACTGAATAAAAGCGAATCCATTTTCAAATTGCAATAAAAGTGTATGACTTCACTAACATCACATCTCGAATAAAAGCTTGCAATGAAATATTCACTGTTTAAATGTCCAACAAGGCACGTACAAAAACGAATCAAGAATCACGTAAAACGGTAATAACGTAACGTCTGGCTAATCAATTAAAATGATTGTCAATAGGGTGAACGTAACACGCATTCTAATTACAAATTAGGGTTCGACTCCGCATGTACACGGAATGTCTGTAAAAATCATTAACTCAGTTGCCATCGGAACATGGACTGAGCGTGACAAAAACACTAAAGAGACCCATCACACCATCGGCAGTTACATATCAAAAATGTAAATCGATTCATATAAGAGATGGGTAATGAGTTAAGTGAAACTGTATTACAGTTGTTTCTAATGAGTCGTGTAAAATCTGAGTGATTATTCAAATTCCAGAAAGAAGAGTGTTAAATCGTGACTATAATGTGAAATTTCGCAGGTTGATCTAAATAAAAGGACCAAAGTTACATTATTAGAAAAGTTATTTTATTTTAAATAAAATTCAAATAATATTTAACTGCTAATATATGAATGTTTTTAAACGCTTTTATATAACAAATTTTAGTTCTTACAGATTTTTCAGTTTTTTAAAGGAATTTTCCATAATAATTAAAACAAATGTTGATTAGAGGTAATCTATTCATATATATATGAATACCTGTGTGTGTGTAGATATACGTGTCTATGTGTAAATTGATTGTTGGTTCAAGAAACGAAAACAATTCTCTACAATTCCAACTTTTAAATTATACTTAAATAAATTATGGACAAAAAAAAACAAACTTTATTGTTCGGTCTTAATTTATTGATTGTTTTTTCCAAGTTTCTATTTAAATCATGAATAATTCGACATAAATAACGCACAATAATACCTCGATGAAACGACAACGAACTTATCGCGAACCGAAATAAAGAAAATAAAGCCGCCGTTGAAGTTTGAATTAAACACAACGAACTTCTTGTTGTTGTTTTTGTTTTGTATTTTTTTTTCGTTTTTTGTTCACCACTGGACGCAAATGGGTTAAGTTCGAACAAAGTTGGGACAAACATGGGGTAACAGTATGTCGCCACCTACTACCTATAACAAGTTGAACCGCGAAGGGCTACGGGAACAGTACTTTTTGTCAAGTTGTCGATCGAAATAGACCATGAGCGAACGTACCGACAACAAGAGACCACCCTATAACTTTCATTTAAGTGTCGCACGTTGTCACGACCAACACGTGTGCAGTGGAAAATGGTATCCAACGTTCTGTTCTAGTTGATTCGTTACAAGAAATGCCTTGTGGCTATGGTTCAAATAGCCGAACTTTGTTGGCATAGGCTTCCTGCGACATATTGAAATATTGATTGGTTTACGTGAACGTTCGAATAGGTACGTTGAAATTGAAATTGCTCATCAGAATTCAAACTATTTTTAATAAAAGCTCAGATAGAATTCGATGACTAACTATGAACTAAATAAGTCATTTTTATGCTTTAATTTATTACTTAATATGTCTTAATATAATAATAAATATTACTTTTTTTTTAAAAAAACAAACATTAATTTACTACATCCAATAATATTGTAAGGATATATATATATATATATATATATATATATATATATATATATATATAATATTAATAATTTTAAATAAATTCCAAAATGAGCTTCATCAAAAAATGATATAATGCAATCAATACTTCATTGATAAAGGAAAGATATAAATATATACCTGATTAATTATTCAAAACGTACTTAATATATTTTTAAAACATTTATTAAATTCTTATTCTTATATTTTCATATCTTTATATTTTTGTATTTTGATATACATGATATATATTTTTTTTTGAAGAGTTTTAATTCATTAGTTTCATATTTTTTCAATAAATATAATCTTATTTAAAAATTTCATTATTTAAAACTTGAATTAAGATGAATATTTACATTAAATACAAAATAGTTTATAAGCAGTGTTGTTTATTGAAATAAATAACTACTTTGACTCTAATAAATGTTATTTATGAATATTTTTTTCTGACAAAAATTCGATACACAAACTATCATCTTTAAAATATAAGCACATACAATTTTTCAGTAAATCAGATTTTATTTATCTGAGATGTGAATAAAAACGTATCGTTTAAGAAGTAAATAAATAAAAAAATTATCAAAAATAATCACTGAACAATTCAATAAAATAACATGGTTTTAAATCATTATAAATGAACTGTACACAGTACCAAATTAAATTGTAATGTATGTTTATATTTCCTTACAGATATATAAATATATATTTAATTAAAAAAGCAACTGAGAAAAAATAAAGTGACTAAAATGGTAAACAATTTATCGAAATTAATTAATAAATTCTGATACTATCCAAATTCAATTCATAAAAATGTGTAAATTATATTATACTATAATGTTGCTATTTATCGATACATATTATAATGGTTAGAAATGTTATAAACTGATTATTACAGCTGTCAGATCTGAATTATTATTTCATGAGCAGTAGTATTATCTATCAATGTATATAACAATTAATAACCACAACAATATAATAAATAACTGGTTACTGGCTGATATTTATTTAAAGAAAATTCTTTAGATCTAGAATTAAGAGATAATGCAATAAACAGATTAATTTTTGCACGAAATTGTAAAAAAAACAGTTACAGTAAATTATTAATAAAATAAAAATTACGTTATATAGATGCAAAATATGTAATTGGGTTTAAAAATATTAATTAATACACAAATAGTTACATACATACAATAAAATAAAATTATTTCATGTATATAACAAATCTGAACAATTAATGAAAATATTATTACTACAAATATATCGATATAAATAAAACTGTAGTAAAGAAAATCTAAAAATATACAAAATAATAGTATGTTAACAAAAAAAATGTTTTAATTTAAATATTCATTCACAATTAATATGCTCTTTAAAAAGTACAACGAAATTAATTAAATCATAAATAGACTGAAACATTTCCAAGTTTAAAATGTATACTCATTAATAAATTATTTGACTCGGAGCGAAATACTTTAACCAATTCATAACTAAATTATATCAAAGGAAATTTAACTCCGGATGAAATTCTTTAATTAATTCGATTTTTTAAAGTTTTAGCTATAGAAAAGTATTAACTAGTAATATTTGTCGTCTGGCCTATAAAGTCTACAGCGCTACTTCATGAATTTTTATTCAATAGTTATAAAAAACTGTGACACATAATCAATTTTTCTACTTATTTCTTACATCATTCTTAATAATTAAATTTAATGAATTTTTCAAGTTCAGTGGTTTTTATATTTCAATTATAATTTTCAATGAAGAGTAAATCATTTTTATTTTCGTGTGATGTCAAGTATTGAAATACATTAATTTTTATATGATATAAATATGAGTTGATTCAAAGGACAAAAAGGAGTCTTCATTTATTCAATATATATATAATATTTATGTATTAATACATGTATGTATTGTATATTTGGAAAAAAAATTATTATGCAATTAATGATTTCTGAAACTTTTTATTCTGTATTCGAAGTTAAACACAAGTTAATTTCATATTTTGGAAAAAATCACATGGATATTTGATATATGTTTGTATAATTTTTTTCGGTTATATATAAAGACTACTATTACATATGAGTATAAAAAATGGTACATAAAATTTTCCTCGTAATTTATAATGACTTCATAAATCAAAAACGTTATTATCTATTTTTTGTAGTTAAATTTCTAAGCAGCAAAAAATCATCTGTGCAAGAATACGAAAAATTTGTCACGAACGAATAAAAAAAGTTTCAACGGAATTCTTTGCGTGGACGCACAATAGCGCCACGTGCAGACACGCAACGACAATCAATATTGACAACGAATACGGGGAGGACAGACGTGAACCGTCCCCGAGACCCATTTCTTCCGCAGGCGGACGTGGTGCACTCGTCGACCGTTTCCCCTTTCCGCGCGCGCACAACTTTTTGGCGTTACCGACACCGCTGCCAAGATTAATATCGAAAACGTTTCTTCTGATCCAGCAATATCTGCCGTTTTTCTCTATCTTCTTTTTCTGCAGTGAACGGCGACGACGAGTGTGCTGTTGAAGATGTGGCATTGCTGATGTTGCCATAACAGGACACGCAGTGGCGCTCGTGAAAAATGTGTTAGCAGAAATAAAAAAAAAATGTCGCAAACGTTATCTTAAAATATAATACAAGAATGTTTGTAAAGAACAATGCGGAGTAATGACGGGTTTAAAGAATGAAATACTGTTTAGTGGCGTCGGTTTCGTGTCAACTGTACGAACGAAAAAAAAACAATTTTAAGTAGCGTCCTTTCAGTTTTTTAACCATAATATACAAAACGTATTACATTAGTTAAGATTAAAAACATAATAGTCGGTTTTACTGGGAATTTTTTCATAACTAAGAAATCACTTAACAATTACATTAATAAATAACTTATGGAATACTTTGTACCTAAGTTCGTACACGCAAATGTACATTTAAAAACATTTAATATTTTTCTTATTTCATGCACACAATCTTAATGAAAGATAAATGTAAATAATTTATAAAATGAAGAATATTTGTTAAAAGAAAAATATTTATAACTTTAAGACAATGTATTATAATATCAAATGATGAAAATTTATTCAAGGTTGTTCAAGCATTAAGAAATTGTTTAAAAATTGCAATTACATTAGTTTAGTAATAAAATAACAAATATTAAATTTAATATATTAAAAAAAATGTTTATTGATTAATATCTGACATTTAATTTTTAAAATAAAATACGTCCAGTTATACAAAACTAATGTTCTAACATTAATTATTAAATAAAAAATAATAAAACGTAATAAAAAGAAAAATAGTGTAGAATAAAACTGTAAAATTTATCGCAAATAAAAGTAATAAATTTATTAAATTTTTAATTATGAAATTACTGGAAAAAATAAACATATATACCATCTAATTAATGAACAAATTAAATGATAGAAATCAAATCAATCTTTGTATAATATGGAAAACGTAAAGACTAATTATATTAATGAAATAAAAACTCATTAAAATATAATAAATAAAATAATCAACGAGAGGGAAAAACGATTTGCCTTTATTCAGCCCCGCTGAATGCGCCAATGACTGTCCGTTTCTACCCAACATTCTCACCGCACGGACTGCTGTTCAACATCGTTTCTTTACGCTGCAGCAAACCATCGCCTTCCAGTATCTTAAGCACATTTTGATGGCACTATGCGTCACAAAGAAATTCGTTATTACCACCTATCATATTCTTATCTAAGTCGAATCTATCACCGAAATGATGTTTTCAGAAACGCCTTACACACTTGTGTCGTTTCTCGATTCGTTCGTTTCGAATATTCTTCGACACATATTATTACGATTGTGCGTTTACATTTTGTATTTGATAAATATTTTCTTCTCTGTTTCGTTATCTGAAACGATTCGACCAACGTTATCTATTCTATTTATTTGTTTTCTTGCAAATGTTCTGCAGCTCTCAGATAAGATTGAAACGATTATAGTGTCTCACAAGATGTTCAATATGAAGACGATGAAATTTAATTTATTTGAGATGTTTTTCATTCCAAATAAAGACATTTTACAAATATACGAATCGATTGCGTCAAGAAAAAAAATGTTTTATTTTTCAGAAGTAATATTTTTTTATTATCACTGTTTTTTTATTACTTTTCATTAAAACAAATTTGCAGTATATTTGTTCAGAACGATTTTTATTATTAAGATTATTTATAATTTTTTATATATATATATATATATATATATATATATATATATACACACACACATATATTATGTACAAATAGATTGTTTAAATGGCTGATGTATATAGTTTGAATAAAATTTAAATATATTTGGGAATTTCTTTTAACAATATTTGAAATTTAACTAATCGAAATGAAAATCTGATATTACAGAATTTATTTAACGTTATATAAATAAAATATATAATAAACATGATTGAATTTCAATCTATTTATACTCGAGTTTTGTTTTGTATTGTTAATTTTTTGAATTAATAAACATTTTCTTTTAAATATATCTTTCTTTATTAAAAGACATGTACAAAGTAATAATCTTTAATTTCGAGTTAACCGAACCTACTGCATAGTAAACGACTTTACGCCATAAGAGGTAGATGTACTTATTATGCTAAATTAGTGTGAGCTGATGGCATAGATATGGTAATTTTGACGAGATTGAACTTTAAACTTTTCGTAGTCTAACAGCAGTAGAACCATAATATTATACAATATTATATATATATATATATATATATATATATTCGGAAGAAACATTAATGATAACATGTTGTAAAATGTTTAACCACAAGATTTTATAATGTTATTATAATTAAAAATATTTATTTTTAAATAGAAACATTTTATACATAAACACTCACAATTTGTACAAAGGAACTCAAACGAGATAATTGAAAAGAATAATTTATCACAAAATATTACAAACTCAAAATAAAACCACAAATTGTTATATTAATATAAAAATTATAAGAATTTACATATTGTATTACATTTACAAATAGCAACTAAATATGTATTATGGAGATAATTTAATTTGTTATTACAGTTCGTACGTATGTATCTCTCAACTAAAATATAGTACTTATAATTTACCAAAAAATTATAATAACCAGAGAGTAATTGAACGACCTACATACAAATAGTATGTAGGTTTATAAATATATAGTAAATTCATATAATACTGGTAGTTTATACAAAAAACAGAAGCATTATAATGTTTTCAAATTCATTTACTAAAACATATATTCCATTTCTAAAAATATGATAATAAATCATTTAAAATTACCTTACAAATTTGAAATCATAAAAATAATTAATATTATGAAACCTGATAAATTATTTTTTTTTAATTCAAATAGAAACTTTTTTTAAAAAAAACTTCTTAAAAACTTTATGACAGTCATATGATATTTAATTATTTAAAGAAACTGTTCGAAATTTATTCATCTTCTTGAATAAATAATTCAATTGAGCATATTATAAATTGATGGGATTGTTGGGAAATTCTGTCACTGGTTGAGATTACTGAACATTCATTTACACTTATTATATATAATTCAATAAGGTGATGAATTTCACTGATATAAAATACTTTTGGAAATAATAAAAAATAAAATAATATAAAAAATGTAACAGTTCAAATTGTTTTCTTTTATTTCTGTGTGCCTAATGGAATATTTAACTATTCGATGAATATAATATTACTAAGTTATAAAACGATGAAATAATAAAAATGGACTCATTGATATATTTAATTTCTCGATGAGAAACTATAAAATTATAATAAAGTAAAAATAGAACATAAAGGTCTTACTTAAGATTATATATACAAAATATTGATTTAATTAAATTATATTTAAATTCAATCAATTTATATTTTTAGTTTGATAAATTAAATTGAAAAAATAAAAATGAAATCTTCAAGTAATCAATGTTTTTTATTTGTATCGTATAACACACACACACACACACACACACACACATATATATATATATATATATATATATATATATATATAATTTTAATATAGTTTGAATGAGTTTGTTTTAAGTACGATAAACAAGATAAAAAGAAATCAACCCACAATAATATAGCTTTATAATATGATTCCCTATTTAAAATATGTAATTTTCAATAAATATTAATGACACGGACGACATTGTTGTTGGAAAGTTGAAATTTAAATTGTAATGAGTTTCCTAGCAGAAACTCGTCAACAACTGAAAGGAAACGGAAAACAGCAACTTTTTCGCTCATCATAAATACATTAAATGCAAACTTTGCTATAGAATGTCCATCACACTTTTGATACAACATTATATATGTATGTATAAATATATATATATATATATATATATATATATATATATATATATATATTCCTTTATTTATGACTTTATTATTAAAACTACCAAAAACATTATAATCAAATAACTACTGAAAAACATTATCAAAATCCAAAACCAGTGTTTTATCAAATAAATTTAGTCAAATGTACATTAATGTGATTAAATATAACTATTTGAAATATCACAAAAGTAAATTAGTAAAATTAATTAAATTAAATGTAGAAACTAGTTTGTTGCAGGGTAAAATGAAATATATCTTCCTTTTATTAATGGTACAAATTCGTGGAACCCTTCTAACTGCTCTTTAATAATTAACATTATTACGTAAATTATTTCCATGTAATGTAAATCATTACAACGCCATTTTCTCAATTATAACAGAAACAAATATGTCTTATACCGCAGAAATAAAGAAATAAAATCTTTTTAGAAACGGAAATATAATAATATGTCAATTAAAATTTCATTCAAAATGTTAAATTAACTAATTATGTTCTTGCATTTTCTAGAAATCTTTTAAAATGTATTTTTAATTTTATAATAATGTTTTGTGGTGAAAAATTCATTAAATAAAATGTTTTTTTTTAAGATAATAAAAATATTAATCAGAATACGTCTGCATTAAACTAATATTAAATTATATTAAGATATTTTTACAAACATTAAATAATAAATTTATACTTGTATGAACAGAGATTATATGTTAGTTATTTAAAGATGATTTACGACAAATAGTTTGTAATTAGTTACAATGTTCTATATTTTCAAAGAAGCAATCATTATAGCTTTGATATATCTATGCAAGAATTAACATGATGTCAAGGGTAAGTATGAGGTTTGTGAAGGTATTATCGTTGTCATTCTAACAAGACAAACGCAGCCGTGTGCAACCATCGTGGAATATTGTTACAAAACACAACTGTTTGCAGATTCAGTATACGACGCATTTCACTTCGTTGTCATACCGTGCAGTTGTCACAAAGATTTGCTTAGTTACGCTTTAATTCTGTTTTCCGTTTCTAACCCACATCACTTCAATATGTAACAATTCTAATAGTTTTACAACTATAAAGTCTAGTTTACAATTGTCTAACTATTGCAATCATTTAATCAAAACATGAAGCTTATTACTTCAATACATAAATTTAAATTTTTTAACCAATTTAGACTTGAACACAATTTTTCAGTTTAGCTTTATATTTTTGTCATTGTTTTACAACGATGGTCTCTATAAACTGTAACTAATTTATTTGCGAAAATAAAACCCAAATAAAAATCAAGCATGGTTGTATTTTGTATTAAAACATAAAAGTATTTGTAATTGATATGTAAAAAAAATATTCATGACATTTTTTTCATTAGTAGGTAATATTATGATATATATTTTATTTAATAATTCAAAAAGTTAATCTCTAGGCAATACTACATATGTATAAAAAATATAATATGAAAATTTCATTTGGTAAAAAAATTAAAAATGCAGAAAATAATATAAAAATGATCACAAGTGTAATAAATATTTGATAACGTTTAAAAAATCAATTATTTACTAATTCATAAAATATCTCTATGAAGAAACCTTAATAGCACTTAAAAATATGATCTTTTAAACTGAATGTTAACTCAATTATATAATAAAACATTCTAAATGAACATTACAAATATTATTATAGAATCCAATTAAACACAAGTGTTTTTTACATCTCGAGTATACAACGTATAGTTTTTCTATTTGTAAAGTAATTTGAGCCGAGCTGACTTCCAGCGATTTTACAACGTTTCATGCTTAATTAACCTGTCGTATGAAGTAGAATTTGCAAATTACTACTGTCAGTTGTGCTGTTGATAACTTGTCTAATTCTCACCATCAATTCAATATTTTGTATCTTTCGATTAAATGTTGTAGAAAATGTATAACGGTTGTATCTATTTCCAGAAGCTGTTAAATGGTAAGAAGTTAATGGGTTTTCGACGTTAATAGTGTATCTAATAGGTTACAGACTATAAATTTTATGTAATTATATACATTCGAAGTTCATCACCTGGAGGGTTATTATTGCTAGATGTTTTACGACATTGTAAAATGTAATGTTATTATTGTCAATTTGTCTAGTTGGTAGTTATTGTCACTGTAAATTTAACATAAGGAAATTATATGTCTTAGTAGAGGTTATTTCGATTTTGATTATAATTCATTATTAATAGTAAAAAAACACTTGTTATATACACAAATAAAATCACAAAAAATATTGTGATATTAACTGGAATCATGTTATTTAAGCCTAGAAAATATTTTATTTTTAAATTAAATAAAAAAAAACTACGTGTATTTTTTGAAAGTATCTAACATTTTTAAATTAAAAACAGATATATTTTTTAAAGTATATAAAAAATATAGTATATATATTTATTCATTTCATATCGATTTTACTTAACATTACAAATACAATATCATCTGATTAATTATCATATTTGAACAAAGAACTGAATTAACGATAATTCCATTCCATGATATCATTTCGAATTCATGTCGAATAAATATTCATCGTAAAAGAATAAGACACTATTACATTTTTGTATACATTTGTCAGCATTCTGATGGTGATAACTACAGATACTGACTACAACAGTAAATTTACATTGGATTTTCGAAATGACATTATGAACAAACGATTCATCTAGCGTAAATATTGATTATGAGATCTAACGTTATTACTATGTAGTATAAACGTGCGACAGCGTACATAATTTGCAATGGGATTGTAGATGCACTCAATGGATTAATGCAAATGACGTTTCTTGCAAACAAGATGCATTTTATATATTCACGATTAACGATATACATGTACTATGCAATAAAATCTACAGTAAATGACACTTTATTTATGTATGATGCCGTTTAATGTTTTATGCAAGTATACGATTTGTTTTAAGACTTGTATTAAATGTTCGTTTTTATGTAAAAAAGGATTTTATAATTACATATTCGTTAAATAAATGAAATAAAACATTTATAAATATATTATAAATTTTGATATACTAATACTTGAAAGGAAAATAAATAACAAGAAAAATATAAATTACAATTTATTCTAGTTATGTTATTTGCAATTCAGATATTTTTGTATTCAATGAATTTATTTGAATATTACTGTAAATTAAACTCAAAATTGAAATATTTCTATTTGTTTTATTTTAAATAATATATTTAAGATGAAATAATGCTTAAATAAATTAAAATGTGATTCATTTCATTTCAGAAATTTTAAAAATGTACGCATATGTCTGAAAATACTCCAAAAAATGTCACTGTGTTATTGTTACGATATAATATATATATATATATATATATATATATATATATATATATATATATAAGCATTCTTAATAATACACGTTAAATTTAATTCAATCTATTTCAGAAAATTCTTTTATATGCGTGTATATATATATATATATATATATATATATATATATATATATATATTTATTTGTATACATAAGAACTTCGCCATTTAAACAATACATCAACAACAAGTACTCTCGACAATATTCAGTTATAACTTTATCGACCTCGCTAATACCATCAAAGTAAACATACTAAGAAAACAACAAAAACTGAATCATGCCAAAGCTAACCGCATGACATTATAAGTCCCATGTTCAACGGAAAACGAAGAGACGTTTCTGAGTAGTCATAAGAGAAAGATGATAACGAAACATAAGTGGGTGTAGTAGTTGTAGTAGGAGAAAGATGAAGGGAAAAAAACACAAGACAAATTGCTCGCTCGGAAAATTCCATCGGAGGAACAAAAAAAAATAAAATAAAATAAAAATAAAACACGAAAGCAGAGTTATCCACATTTGGGGAAAAGTACAAAATAATATATGTCGGACACAGCTTGGCCATAAGTCACATTATCGCATTGCCGAAGGCTGTTGAAGCCGACGTAAAGGAAAGGTGGTTGCTCGAAAGATGGTTCTACGTTGCCGCAGAACTCTGTATCACATGAGTTTGAAGAAGAAAACTGTTTTAGCAGTGGCGTACAATCATATAATTAAATATTTATGAAAGCATGCACATAAAGGGAATACAGAAATACCGTTAATACGATGAATAAATTAGATTCGCTGTATAATTGCATTTTAAAGCGAAAATAATGTCATGAAGTATTCTGCGAATTTACAGCTTTTGTGCTGTTTATAAAATAATTTCATATACTATATGCAAATATTTTTAAAACATATCAGTAAAAAATCTAAAAATATGTTATTGAATTGATTAGGTTTTATAAATAAGACTGGATCCAAATAAACTTGATAAATAATATTAGATATGGTACCTATATTTCAACGAAAAAACATTAATTACTTAAAAGTTCTCTAAAATAATAATATAAAAGATATATCGGAAATAATAGTAAAATTTTCGAATAATTTAAATAAATTGTAATAAAAAGGATTTAATTTTCATTATTGTGTTTAAATTGTTTAATAATTATTTAATATACTAACTCAATTTTCTAGTTTCAACTGTAAATTACTAATTAATTTCAATTTAATATTTAAACAAAATAAAGATGTTAACAGGTATTTATTAGTGAAGCAGTTTTTATTAAAAAATATTCACAAATAAAGATCATTTTTAGGTACTGAAATTATACAAATTTAAAAAAAAGAATTTATATTATTATAAAAAGAATATTAGAATTTAATTTTTTTTTAAATAATAAAATAATATACATACATATATATATATATATATATATATATATATATATATATATATAGTTGTTTGTGTGTACGTATTTAAAAACAAAGTAATAAAAAAAATCGTACACCACTGGTAGAGAAAGGTTTGTAGTAGCAGTGATGAAGATGTACCCTTGCGGCTAGAACAAATAGAGCATTACATCACGACCAGCTCATATTATAAATCAACCAGTCTGGTCACGAACCGATAGCCTCAAACATTGCGAATATTAGTTAAAATGGCAGAAAATGCACGTGAGGTGTTTAAATGTCTCATATTATTAAGTAATTGTTTTCTTTGCAGGTTTTATTATAGTAATTCATTCAGAAGTCTTTACTTATCAAAGATAAATGATTATTATCTTTAATATATATATATGAAGAGATAATGTTTTATTATAAATTATACGATGTCATTAAAATAAATAGTAAAATAAATATGTCATATGTAACAGAAGCATTAAATTTCCAATAATCAAATATATCGAAATGGATAACTATAAAACTTTAAAGCACGTTTAAATGTAACAGCATTGAAACATATCGAAAAATGGGCATTTACAAGTTCATTCGTGCGAGAAAAGTGGAAAGTTACATTATTTAATGACATTTTTCATGCAAATGATACTAACTTTTTCAGTAGTGATAGAAAAGTTGCAGTAAAATACAAAGATGAAAAAGACAGATATTAAATAAATTACACACATTTTATCAAATAGAGCTGAAATCATATTCATTTTTTCAAAAATAATATGTAATAATTTATAACATAACTCTTACGATTCTTTTTATATTTTGAATCAATGCAATAAGGAATTTTATTCGATTAGAAATTTTTAGAATATATTATATTCAAAAATTATAAATAAATTAATAAAATAACAAAATATAATGTCTTTAAAAAAATTAAAACTTTTTAATTTTTTGAAATTAATAACAGTTTTTCTCAATAAAATCTTTTAAAATTATTCCAAAGAAAGAACGTTTTTTTATACATATTTTATGGTTGAAATCGATTTTGAAAAACTTTCATAAGGAAATTAAGTAAAGAAAAAAGTATGAAGATATGAACGATGACTATAAAAAATACAATTCAGGTAATAAATGATGTACATGTTAAAGAATGACGGGTGGAAGACTTTCAAGTCAGTCAACGAGTGGAAATCACTCCAAAGTGAGGAGAACTATATAAAAAGAAGCATGGACCGATAACACTTGAAATACGGTTGACATAACAGAATAAAATATAAAATATGATTCAAGAATATGCAAATAAAGGCGAAGAGAAGTTTCAAATGATAACAAAAATATATGTAGTTTCCATTTATTTCTGTATAAGAATTTTAGAAATTTATTTGAAAATAAAATATATTTAATTTTATATCATTATGCAAACTATATATATATATAAACACATATATGTTTATCGATAAAATGAAATGTGTTATATATACTACATACACAACGAATTTGAACTAAATAGAAGGTAAACAAATCTATATTGAATAGATGATTAATTTAGTAAGATGAAATACTATAGATGAAAACATTTCAAACTGAACGCTGATCCATTAAAAGTTACATTAATTGAAGTGGAAAGTATGATATATATTTGTCTAGACAGATATTTATAGTTAGAGTTTCTGCTTGAAGCTACAAAATATTAGTATAAATAAATATAATATTGTGAAGGAATATCAAGTAAATTTTGTAATATCAAAGCTGTTTGCCAGCAACAAGGCGTGGGTTCTATTATTACTATTATAAATATTTATAAACTTTAGTGTATAACTTTGGATTGTTAAGTCATGATTATAATTAGATTTTAAATAAAACTAAGTTCCTTTGAAGACTGTAATAGTATTTAAAACTGGATGTAAAGGTTTTACTTATTTCTATGTTTTATAATGTATTTTGTACTATTAGAATAATTTAGTTATCAAAATTATTTATATTTATTTTTTTAAAATAATAAAATATGTAATGATATTCATATTATCATATTTAATTTTTAACATTAATAAGAAAAGTAAATATTTTATGAAAGAATATTCTTTTCTGTACATTCGATAATTGAAAATAAATTTATTTGAAAACCAAACATTGTATATTAAAACATATATTATTTTTTTGATAAGAAATCATATAATTTTATTTACTTTGTTAGAAAACAAAATGAAAATTATATTTGGAAAAGTACTAACGTATAACTTATTCAAAAATTAGTATTGTCAATCAATGAACAATTACAAGAATTACGACTGAAATGTTAAAACATATAAATGATTTCAACAAATACGTAATTGAAAAAGTCAAAGTAAACAGAACTTTATACAATTTACTGACATATGAACAAGATACAAAACGTATTAGTACACCCGCCGTCAATCAACCCTGTTCTTCGTCATGACCCTTGTATTTCAAACATCAATGTCAAACATACAAGGTGATAAAACGAGAATCGTATATTTTTCAGTCTTGTTTTTTTCCATTTAGTTAATGCAACGAATCGATCATTTTGAAACATGCTATCACATATTCGAATTCTATAATTAGAACACTTTCAACTCCAGTTCATTTTTTGACCCATTTATATTTATAAATATATATATTTGTATGAACAATTTCAATCTTACAATCTATGAATGAAAGCTATTTTCTTGTTTTCTGCCTTATCTATATTAACAACGATCCATCTTTGTCACACGTTCTGCGATAAGAAAGAAAGTTTTGATTTTGTCACGACATAAGATATACTGATAAATTTATCTGTGAATACCTCTGTATACAATTATATAAAAGGTAAATATATCATTTATATAA
This sequence comes from Neoneuromus ignobilis, assembly GCA_029203775.1. Lineage (NCBI taxonomy): Eukaryota > Metazoa > Arthropoda > Insecta > Megaloptera > Corydalidae > Neoneuromus > Neoneuromus ignobilis. Next base: position 12,814,352 of record CP092094.1, on the reverse strand, counting down.
TGTGACAGTTTAAAAGAGAACCAACCGATATTCATCTCTTATTGAGCGTAAGAAATATAAATGTATGCATGTTTTATTTATATAAATTATTTATGTATATGTATGTTTGTCAAGGATCATTCATTAAATTACCTCTCTAAATATAAAATATAAGGATTAAGAAACTGTATTTATTTTAATTTAAACTGATACAGTATCAAAATATTTATTCTGTATAATAAAATTGGTTACATTTGATGATGTTTTCTTGGAATACATCCATTATTTAAAAAAGAACGAATATTAAATAGAATATATTGTTTTATGAAATAACTTGAATAAAAAAATTATATTTTATATGCCTATGTTCTGAAAATTATGACATAATCATTAAAGTACATATTAAAAACAAGAAATAAAAAATAAGAAATTATTGAATAGTTTTTAGTGTTCAAATAGTCATTTAATTACAATATTTAACTGTATTTTCATTTCAAAGTGTAAAGAAAAATATATCATATAAATTAAAAATCCCTTAATTGTTATATATTAGATAATAAAAATTATTTGTTACTATTAATTGATGCCTATTATTATATGACAATATGATTAAAATATATAAATTAATAAATTGTCAAACTTATTTATAAACTGATTTTAAACTTTTATTTTTAAATTTGTACATAAGAAATGCAAGAAAATTAATCAAATTTGCAATGCATACATTTAAAAATATTTTAAATTTAAAAATTAAATCACGTCAAAATTAGAGATTAATGGATTAAAAATTTGAATAAATTAAAAAATGAAATATTATCAAAATACACATATTAGCGTTCATATTACAGTTCATAATGGATACAATTTACATCTAAAAATACTTTTAAACAAAACAATTTATGTATTCAAAAAGAAAATATCCAAAGTAAATTTTAAACAAAGACTAAAACATTATAATCAACAATTCAAATCTTATGCAACAAAGAGTACGAAGAAAATGCAGACAATTAGCATAATACAATATTGATTTTTTTTATTTCGATTGAAATATCGCAATAAAACGTTGTTCTCAGACCTACTGTACATAAATAATTGTCGGTTTTTGCAGAATCTGCCGATTCCTTTTCGTGATTTGAATATGACATCATCAGTGATTCATTCTAATTGAACTAAGAGCTATTTATTACTGGATCGAGCATGGCTTTTAAATTTATTGTCGCGTCTTGACACGTGATCACATAGACGATAAGGGGATTTGAGCTAAGGGTGGTTGTTAACGACTTCTTCACGCCTACTTCATTGTCCTCTGCATATAGCATATTTCATTGTAATATTATATATATATATATATATATATATATATATATATATATATATAAAATGGTGTGAAAAGGAGAGAAATATATTTTATCTAATAACACACAAAGAAAAATTTGTTCTTAATAAAAAAAAATTCACTTTGATATTAAAAAAGTTATTTTACAATATATAAAATAAAAATATTTTTGTTCATATTGTCAGGCTAACATTTGAAATTATAATATTAAAAAAATATATATCTTTTTATAAAAAAAATATTTTTGATTTTTTTTTTGTTTAAGGAAATGTTGAAAATTAATTATATTAAATCAAAAAGTAATTTGATACTATAATGAATTTATTTTTCATAGATTTATTGCTAATAATATAACAATTTTTTTTAAAGATGAGTGTTAGAATATATAGCTAAAAATTGAATAATAATTATTATTGAACACTGATAAAATTATATGGAGTTAAAGTAGTAATTTATTATTAATTATCTTTCTTAAAATAAATATAAGCTTAAACAAAACAGAAACTGGGAACTAAAATATTTTTTATCAATTATAAATGAGAATGGCCAAAAAGTATCTACGAATAAATTGTCCTTCATATAAAATTTCATTAAATATTTTAGAAATTACGATTAAAAAAATATTCTAATCGAAATAAAAAATTAATGTACATATATTTTATTTAAAAAAACTCTTACTAACCGTGTATTAAATTTTAAGCATTTAGATAACTTCTTTAAAAACAAACTTGTAGTAATGGAAAAAGTCTTCAAGAACTAATATTTAAAATGAAATAAAAAAACTGATATTTAGTTATAAGATAGTCATTAATATTTTTTTATAAAAAAATATGCTCTAACATAAAACCCACTAATTCACATGCAATAATATTTTTTTGGCTTGTTAAATGTAATTTTCAATAAAACTAAAAGTTTTTTTACTGTTTTGACATTTTTATCGATTACTATTTGGGATTTAATCAAAACATTACAAAAAGTTGCAATCATATAAAAAATATATAAAGTTATATTACTAAACTAGAACTTGTCTACGTACTGTACTGATTGATCGACAACGGAAAAGAATGTTATTGATATTAGCGTATCACAAAAAATTTAGAGTGCCTCTCATAACTATCAACTACATCCACGTTTCGTATATTACTGCATCTTGCAAGGGAAAACTTTAAGTAGAAAAAAAAATATTCACATTTAATATAAGCCGCGTGAAACACACGTACCGCGCACAAAAAGCATCACGCTAACAACAAAAGTCTTACAACTTCGACGACACGACACAATGTCATAAAAAGGGGCAGTTTCAACTTAAGAAAGTTATAAACTTTGAACGCAATATCGCCAAATACATACTCGCATTATCATATAATGAAAAGCGACATTGGCGAGGTGCTAGACGACCCCCGCCGACGTTTTTCCTGTCTGTTTGTCCTTGTCGAACACGTATCGAAATATTACTATCACGTTTCTGTACCCACTTCCCTTTTGAATACGTCACGTGGTGCAGTTTTCGCAGACATCGCATGAATAAGAATCCAGGATAGACTATTATACGTCGTTTTAATTTGATTCTATCCTATTGTGAGGCCGATTATTTATAGAGAAAATCAGACTTTCGAATCGTTTTATTTCTTTAACGTATTTGCATCTGCGTCTTACAATGGCCAATAAAAAATCGAACGAAGTTTTTATATCAAACGAATCAATGATATTACTTTACTTATTAAATTATTTGTACTTGTTTTCAGTAAGACGCGTTTTTTAGTATTCAAAATAAAAAAATAAGAGCTTTTACACAACTCGAACGTATTGATTTGTTATTTTCATTACATTTGAATCTTTGATGAAAGAATTTTTTTTATAAAAAGATTAAATAAATAAATAACAATGTTTTAATACGTAAATTTGAAAAAATAATTAGTAAATAAAAAAATAAAATTCTATGATCAAGTTTTTTCATTTAGCATTAATTTTTAATATTATTATTCTTATATTACATTTATATTTTCAATTTCATATAAAGGAAATTTAATAAGCAAAAATAATTTTTATTTGAAAATATGAATAAATCACATTTTATTTAAAAAATTCAAATTAAAATAGCAAATTCATTAAAGAAAATAACTAAAATAACTTGTACTATATTAAATGTGTAATAAGTAGTAAAATATTATATTTCTGAATCCTTCATTAATAATTCTCTTCATATATAAAATAATAATTAAAAATACGTAATAAATTGTTCGTTAGAGGAAATTGAACCAGTTTAATAACAGATATAAATTTAACGACTAATAAAATTCGAAATGATTAATTTTCAGTTGTTCATCAAATAATAAACTGAACGAAACGAATTTTATGTTATAATATGTCGTATTAAATGTAATAGATAGAAACATAAAAAATAGTTTGCAATTTCTTGTAGATTAAATTAATATACTGGAAACAAACAAATAAAATTATCTATCAATCTCTTTCTCTCTCTTCTATATATACACACACACAAACATAAATATATATATATATATATATATATATAAACTTGAGTGTGTGTGTGTAAACAAACAGCCTCAACAATTGCTAGACTTTACGATATCTGTCAACTGATGGATTACTACAGCTAAATAAAAAAAAGGCTCTACAAAGTGGTGGTACACATTTAGACTTCAGAGGATGATCCACACCTCTGAGAACAATTTAATCAAACGCGTCAGTTGAAAGCTTCAAATAAACGAGCGTCGATAACGTTTGATTAATAGGAAAATTTGTCACGTGTACACTGTAAAAACGAAGAACATTAGCTATAAAGCTAATACAATGGAAACTTAGATAGTTCTAGAATCGGTTTTAGAAATAATACCAGATTGTTGTTAATTGTTTCAGATGGTTTTACGTATACATACATAAAAAAATATTTGTATGAATTAAAAAATAAATCTAAATTATGAATACATATATATACTGAAAAATAATTGTTGAAATCATTAAGAGTTTAATTACAAGTTAAAAATTATTTATATATTATGTAAAGGATAAAAGATTTTTCCATGTGATTGGAAAAAATTATTGGTTTCAAACCGAGAAGAGATTTTTTAAGGAATAAAAAATTTCAAAGATGTAAAATTGAAAAAAAAATTTCGTTCAATTATTGGACTTATTAATATACTTATATATATATATATATATATATATATATATATATATATATATGTGTGTGTGTGTGTGTGTGTGTGTGTGTGTGTGTGTGTGTGTGTGTGTGTGTGTGTGTGTAAATGTATATTATAATGTATTTAGTAAAAGAGTGATATTGTAGATTTTGTTCTAAATATCACTGTTCAAGTATGATTAGTTGATAAGCTTAGTGTTGTGTGATCCGTGGAGTAAACGAAGAAATAACGACGTCGTAAGAGAACAAGAAAAACGAAAAGAAAAAGAAAGTATGCAGTAAGCTGTCAGTGCAATAAGACGTCGATCGATATGCGAAGCCGTGAATTAATTCAATCCGACAGATCTCTCCATTCTTCCCGAACAAGAGACGTTCAGCCAGCCAACACGTTTGAGTGATTTAGTAATTTGCTAATTTTACAAAACATGGACGAATTAGCACGGTATTAAATTTTCAATTTTCGTGTTTTCTTTCGAGAATGTTTTTTTTCTCTCATGTCACTTATAGGTTTGATAAAATGCATTTCATTTACATTTTTTTTAAAATATATACAATTTTTGAATAGCTCTAATATTTGATTTTTTTTATTAAAAAATATATAAATTTATTACACTTATAACCAAATATCAATGCAAATATAATATGATAATGAAAAATTAGAGTTGATTAATACTCATTTTAACAAAAAAATAAGTAAAAAAGAATGTTCATTAAAAATGTACAAGGTTAAAAATATGAAGGTGTATAAATTAAAAAGTTACGACTATAAACCAGAGAAGTTTTGTAAAAATTCGAAAAATTTGAAATTACAACTCTATTTAATATATATATATATATATATATATATATATATATATATATAAATTTGGGCAAACTATTTTACATCAATCTGTCAGTAAATTGTATGGCGCCATCCATATTCTTTATAAAGCGCATAAGAAGTAAGCACTAGTAATAGGAAGTAGACTACGTCGGCGACACTGTGCGGAAAAACAGACAACCGGAACAAAACTAACTGGAAAAGCTATTTCAAAAACTGTCCAACTTCGTATGATTTATACAGACAGGCATTGAAATTCAACGAGCCAACTTTGATTGTTAATAATTCCATTTGGTGTAACGGTGATTCGTATTGCAAGACAGCGGCACTATGTCACCATTTATCGTGTAGGTCTGTTCATGTTTTATTTTTCATGCGTCGTTTGAGATTTTTCTTATAAAAATCTGCATCTCGAAACCGAATATTTATAAACATACACACACACTTACATATATATATATATATATATATATATATATATATATATATCAAGTTTTGCGGTTGAACACTTGTCAACTAAACTTGACAAACTTTTAAAAATATTTTTCTTTTTTTAAAAAAAATATGGCTTCGACTGTCGTAACTGAGAGTATATCATTATTTTTTTTACAATTTAATTCGATTTTAAATTCGTATTTAAAAAATAGAAAAACATATTAAATATATACATAAATAAATTTAAAAATCTAACAGTGTTTATCTGCAAATATTTAGTTCCATTAATTAGGAGAAAAAAATATTTTCAAATACTAGCATGTATTATTTTGATTAGTTAATAAATATTAAATAGAGAGATGACTTATTAATGATTAATATTTGATCGTATATTAATAATTTAAAATTGTAGTATATATATATATATATATATATATATATATATATATATATATATATATATCAAAAAAATAAAATGTAATTTTACAATATAAATTTAACTTTATATTAAAAAAATAACGAATGAAAATTATTATTCATAAATATCGTGCAATGCACACAATTATCTGCATACGAAATTTTTCGTAAAAATACCATACTTTGTAAAAAAATATTTAACAAAAAAAAACTCACCCAAACAAACAATATTTACGTTTACAGTATACTGAAGTACAAAATCACTCACCTGAAAATAAAAAAAATATATGTTAGTCAAAAAGACTGATGCATACATTATATATATATATATATATATATATATATATATATATATATATATATATATATATATATAGTGAATAAATAAAGTGATTACATTATTAATTTTAAATATATTTCACTACTTTATTTTTAAAAAAATCTATTGTAGTGAAGGAAAACAATTTATTAGCACATATTAAACATAAATATAAAAAAATATCATTATTTAACTACAACACTATTATTTATTCATTTATATATAAATGTATTATAATTTACAATATATTTGTATAGCAACATTTTTTTATAATAAAGAAAACACAAAGAATATAAATATTGGAAAAATATTTTATGTATCTATACACTCACACACACAAATAATTTTTCTCTCCCTCTCTTTATATATATATATATATATATATATATATATATATATATATATATATTTATAAAATGTTTAAAGCTATATTAACATCTATTAATCATATACAAACGAATAAATTATTTTTAATCTGTATGAAATTAAAAAATCGAATTAACCTTTGAATTTGTATTAACTAATAATTATATCCCTAGATGAAATGTTCATTTTCAAATTAAACTTTTTTCATGCGGCACATATAATTATAATGTTAATAATTTCGTGGTGTAACGCAATGTTTTGTATTATTTTCAACAAAAATTGTTATCGATCATATGAAAAAAATATAGTTAATTAATAAAAGTAATAATAATACTATGAATGATTTCAATCTATATTATTATATTAACAGTACAATTTTGTATTCAATTGCATATTTTTGCACTGAAAGCTATGTTGAAATGTAATTGAAGTTCGATAATTAATTCATATTATTATATGAATCGATTTAACATTCGATTGAAAACTGTGATGAGATTTAATATTGCAGTACAATAAAAGCAAGAGCAAATGTCGTTACCCTTCATAATGAATCCAATGATTTCATATAATGTTATTATCCAATTTAGGGGCATAGGTGCAGAGAGGGGACTAAATATTACAATCACACGTGCTTATTACAAACATGAACATTGTCTGACCCCTGCAGTAATGCATATATTTTATACAAACTATACACAGCACGACACGATTATATTTTTTAATCTCCGTTAATGACTTCATTATAACCTGTTCATTAAAATTTGTAAGGGATTTATCTTTGCAATGTATTTTTTCGGGTTAAATTTATCATGAATTTGCTTTGTATACAACGCAAATATTTATGTACATTTTTTTTTTAAATGAGAATTAAAATTAACTTCCATCATTTTATATAAACGTAAATACTTTTTTCAGTGAATATAATTTACAATATATACAAAACATTATATATATATATATATATATATATATATATATATATATAAATTCAAAGAATAATCACATTAAAATACTATTATTTTTTGATTAAAAAACAAATAATACAAATTTTATCTCTATAGAAGTAGATAAATGAAAATATAAAAAAAATGTAACATAATTATAAGACAAAAATTGTTATTCAAATTACAATTTTAAATAATATTTTCGATATTGTTAATATTATTATATATTTAATATAATTATAATATATTTACAAACAATAATATATAATAATTTTATTATTATATACTACTGTTTGTAATAAAATATTTTATATTTAAATACGTATAAAAATACAAAATGAAACGAAAATGGAAAAAGTTCAAGTAGAAGAGTTTTGTGATATGGATATTGAAATTGAAATAGACGTGGGTAAAATACGTAACTGAAGACATATGCAACAAATCGTGATGTTTTGGTCGTCGAATATAAAGGTTTGACGTACTTTAATTATGTAGATAGAAATTAGAAAATGAAATAAGTTCCAATGAAATTCAATTTACAAAAACATGGTTAGAACTCTTCAGTCACACAATTCTATTATATATATTTATTTTAAGAGATGATTTTGGTTCTTCTGAGAAGTCAGTTCATCCATGTAACCTTTTTTAAAAGATAGGTCAAGAACTTCAAATATACATACGAGTACGAATATGTGTATCTGTGGATACGTAAAGAGATGTGTGGATGAGTTATTTTATTCATATACGAAAAACTCAAATAGTCCAGTAACCATGATGACATTCATATGATACACTGTAAAAAAGTTACGAAAGTGTGCTACACATATTTATTCCTTTCAATACTAACAAGCATCTAGAGAGTATTGCATGAATTCGACAATAGCTCATTCAAAAACAGACGGTATTTCATACAATGTTCTTGGAAGCTTGCTTGCTTTTACGGTTGCAGACCACTTGACTCCAATACAGTTTAGAAATATACGAAAAGGGTAGAAGGAGCGAAGGGAACTTAACGAGAGCAGCTGGCCAAGAACCTCGTACATACTGTATCATACGTGTATGTATATGTATATGCACACAAATACATTTACGTATAAATGTACAAAATGCACATATATGTGTTTAAACATATACATACATATATATATATATATTATATATAACAGTAGTAAAAGCACCGACAGAAATAAGTTCAAGCGCATGTAGTAGACACATTTAGATACACATGCGTCGTAGAAGTTTGTAGTAAAATAACGAGCTCAATTGGCCGCAACTGTTCATTCACTTGATGTCGAAAATTTGATTTAATTGATTATACTACGAACGGAAATAACATTTAGTTATATATAAATGAAAACGATTTATAAATTAATGAGATGTTTGCTTATTCAAAGACGACAGTCAAAATTAAAACCAGTGTTTATTTTTTCGAACAATACAATTAATAATAATTTGTGTGTATGTAACTTACAAAAATACCAGGCAATTTTCTTAATTTATTTATTATTATGTACATCTGTTCATTATAATCTACATCTGCCAATTTATAACAATATGGAAATAAAAGTTATATAGCGTGCTGTAGTTTATTATTTGAAAATAAATAAGTATTTCAATAAAAAAAAATTCCTAGAAGTTGCATTGCTATTTTTCATATAAATAAATTTTATTTACAGAATAATAATATGATCAATAAGTATTAATAAATAGGTAAATTAATAAAATAATTTTAGTAAATAAAATATTGTATTAATATAAGTTATTGGTTAAAATAACTTTAAACCATTCATGGATCCATACAGCAGTAAAAAAATGTACATTAAAATTATTATGCTCCAAAGATTCACAACCATTTACACATGACATTATCTGTTTTAATTACATTTTGCAACTACATAAATTGTACTATGAAGTGATGTAGTACAAGCTCGCAGCATGACTGGATTCCATGGGTTTCTGGACACTACGAATAGTAGACAGACGTCGTGCATGATGATAGTGATGCGGTCTGTTGAACTATGGCTAAATGAAGCAGTTAATACGTTAAGTTAGTAAATTGGGAGAACGTATGCAGAACGTTGCAGCCAGACAGCCAAACCGAATGCGGTGTAGTGATGTAGTGTTTATTTGTTCGCATGGTAAACTTGTCTTGAACATATGTGCTAGAATTTAATATTTGTGAATAGAAAACAAAACGAATACATACATATGCATTACTACAGTCATACAGATAAACACATTTGTACATGTATATATATATATATATATATATATATATATATATATATATATATATATTAATTTGAAAATAAATAATATACATTCATAACCAACATTAAATTTTTCTTTAAAAATGCGATTTGCTGAAGACAAAGAGATTCAATTTCGAACAACGTTATCCAGATGTTTCATAAACGGAAATTGCAATTATGCTGAAATCTTTTGAAGATTCTATAATTATATTTTATAATTACATAATTATATTTAAAATAAATAAGCTGAATATAATTGGCAATTTTGTGAAAAATATAAGATATTTCAGTAAAAAATAAAGAGTCTAATTAATACGTAATAAAAAACGTATTTTTTTGTATGATTATTAAACAGGATTTACGTAAGTCAAAAAGATTAAAAAGAAATCAAATTTATCGTATTATAATATAAACATAAATACATTTTAAGAGTAAGTAATTTATTGAAGTAATATTTAAATAAAATATAGAATATGTAATATTAAAGAACTGATAAAAAATAAAGATTAAATTAACGTAACAAACATAAAATAAATTTTACAAGAATATTTACTACTTTAATTTTTTATATTTATTATTTTTTTAAAAAAATACAAAAAAACATTTTGGAATAAAAATTATTCTAACATTCTTTATGAATTGATATTCCTATTTTATTTGAAATATTTTATTTAGAAATTATTTATAATATATATTTATATATATATATATATATATATATATATATATATATATATATATATATACATTTATATGTGTACATCAATATCACAAAGAGAGATCATAAGATTAAAAAATATATGAAAACATGTTAAGGGAAATATAAAGATTTTTATTAAATTATTTAACTTTATCTTCCAGCACGACACCATAAAAAAGTTAAAGAAAAAAGAAATATATCTATATATAGTGCCGTTATTTCAAAGCAAAGTTTTTATACAATTTTTTAACGATAAACCTAAACTTTTAAAAGGGCTTACTTTTCAAGACGATGGGGTTTGAAGAAGGCGGAAAGCTTTGTTATGTACAATGACAAACTTTTGTGTTACTCACCCCATTATGAGGTAGGCTCGACAAGAATATTGTTACTATAACGATGAAATGTGTTTGACAAGTACTGAAAACTTACAAAATCGAAGTGGCTTTAATCAATTTATTAATTTTTTACATTTATAATATTACTTATTTTCATGATATAATTCGTAGTACTATTAATAGTAGATAGTCGGAAAAAATACAAGTTTCAATAATCAACTATTAAACATTTCTTCATTTTTCAAATTTATTTATAAAAATCAATATATTCATAATACAAATATATATATATATATATATATATATATATATATATATATATATATAAAATATGGACAAACAAAAATTTAAAGAGAACAAAACATTTTATTTGTTATTCGAACAGAAATGTACAACCTTCTTCAATATTTCACAGAAGATACATATTTTTTTGTAAAAAGTGATAATGATAAAGTTTTGAAATAATGTATTTTAATGATCTATAGGACACAGAGCATCGCTAAAAAATAAAAATAATTAAAAAAATTCTTCCTTAAATTATTATTCGTATAATAATAATTAACTAAATTTTTTTTATAAGCGAACGATTTACAACAAATTATTTCAAAAGACTGTCAATAATGAAGGAAATTATGTTATAAATTTAATATAGAAAATAAAATATATGTATGTGTATTCATGTATATATATATATATATATATATATATATATATATATATATATATATATATATATCAAAAAAACGACTGAATTTATTTTTAAATCTGAAATAAAATAAACTGGTTTTGAGTGATAAATTTTATATACATTAAAATAATACTAACTTATAAATAAATGAAATAAAATATATACATACAATCGAAATCATACCAAACTGAAATTTTATTTGAAAAACTTGATATACTTTTCGTCCATTTGCATCCAAAATTCAAATACCATGAAATTTACCAGAATAGTGTATTTTAGTTGATATTGACGACTAAAACTGTTTAAAAGCTAGAGAATTAATTAACAGACCGGATTTATCAATTTTAATTGCTTTTCGAACCCCTCGAAACATGAAAATTATCGACATTTTCGATATCACAAAACATTTCATTTAGAAAGTTAAAATGATAATTAAACAAACAAAAATATGTTAATTATTGGCGAACTGATAAAAAAATTAATACATCAAGAATAATAAGAACAGCGATTGAGTTGCACAAGAAAACATTTTTTTAATTGTTTGTCATTTTTATTACAAAATAATTTTCAAAAATTAATTACTATAAACTAATATATAATAAGTATTTGATGTCAAAAATAATATTTAAAATAATACGTTAAAATAAAATAAAATCAAACATGACAATATAAGCATATATATATATATATATATATATATATATGTATATATATATATATATATATATATATATATATATATATATATATAAACAGGTCTGTATAGATAAATAGGTATGTATATTTCTAGAAGAGTATATTGCTTATGAATACAGAAGTAGTCTAGTATTCATTACTTCGTCCATTCTCCTCTCTGGAGAATGGACAAATTTCATATGGGATCCACTCATGAATAACCAACACTTATGTACATATATATATATATATATATATATATATATATATATATATATATATATATAAATAGAAATATCTATATACTTGTGTTTATATACGTGTATGTATGTATGTATTTATGTGAGTGTGTGTATATATATATATATATATATATATATATATATATATATATATATATATACACACATTTGTAAATAATTAGGTATTAATATTGAAAAGCCTCAATGTTAATTTATTAATAATTGACAGTTTATCCCAAATCTCCATAAATAGAAATACTTTTTTCGATCGTTCCTTTGGGTAGCTCGTGGACTTTTCTCCATGTAAACAAGTGATACATTTCAAAATGTCTCAAAGGAACAATTTACGGAGTTACTAACTTGAAGAATGTTGATATATTGTAAATAGACAGCCATTCAATATATAAAGAAGTATATATATATATATATATATATATATATATATATATATATATATATATATATATATACATACACATATATACATATACGAATTATTTTCGAGTACCAACAGTGACTCAATATCGTATATTGAAAAATAAAAACAATAATCTAGTATTAAATATATGAAGATAATAATTTAGATACTATTTTTACCACTCATTCGAATATATTTCTTGATAATTAGATTTTTCAATATTATATATATATATATATATATATATATATATATATATATATATATATATAACTTTTGCGGTTCAATTCATTCTATCATATGAATCAACAATCAACAAACGATTAACACTCTCTTTTACCAATAGATAATACACCACTACAATGCACCCAAGGGTGTCGTATTTATATTACTGAATGACGGACATGAAACCCATGATTCATGCTTCATTGGTTATCAAATGGAATTGGCAAGAGCTAACAGATGGTTTCATGAAAGGGAAACTGCTAAATTTAAGAATTCAATGTAGAAGAGATTTTTAATATTCCATTAGTCATTTTTTTCAATCTTAATATATATATATATATATATATATATATATATATATATATATATATATATATATATATATATATAACATTTTATACACATATATTGTAATAATAAATTTAAGAAGAATGTTGTTAAAAATAAACAATCTATTATTTTGATAATTGACTTCATTAGTCTGAATTTTTCAAAAATTTCTTAATATGAGATATTCATTTTTTTAAATGTAATTGAAATGTGATATTTATTTTCAAATAACAATTTGTTTCCATATTACTCGAATTGTACTTTATTTGGAATAAAATACAAATTATAACGACTACATGATTTTTTAAAAAGGAATGTTTAAAAATATTTTTCTTTCCATTATTATATTATACGTTTGTTCCTATAAAAATATTATTTTTCTCTTAAAAAAATCCTGTCTATGTAATTATTATTTGTAAAAATTAAATTTAATTACACACTCACATATATACACACACACACACACACACACACACATATATATATATATATATAGATATATATATATATATATATATATATATATATGATATTAATACTTTATTGTATATACTTTTCTACGAATATATAATTGAATAAAGAAAAATATCATTTTAAAGCAAGTACATAAAAAAGATAATTAATAAACATTGAAAAGAACAAATATCAAGGAATGAATATAAATATTAATTCGACGTGGGTACGTTTTCTCTTTGAACTAATAACAAGCAATATTTCAAAACAAATATTAATAATATTTCGATTTAAATTCATTTCAAAAGGAAAAAACAGAATAATGCTACACATTTTCATGTAAACAGGAAATTAATTTCTATCGTTCGCTTATATTTCCTACAATTTTGTTGGTCGTTGTTTATTATCAGATCCAGAACAAAATTTTACGGTCAACGCTATTCTGAACGACGATGTAACAAACATATAATTTAAATGGCCTATAATTTTAATGAATACACAGAGAACTGAATCATTATTAAATATGTACTAAATTATATTTATATATATATATATATATATATATATATATGTAGGTAGATATTTTCATATTGAAAAATAACAATATATATATATATATATATATATATTTCAGCACATAAATCAATGCCAGATAAATCATATTTTATTTTAAATGTAAATATACAATTGATTTTTATTACAATATACAAGGATTTGAAAGATAGTATCGTATATAATTTATAACATTTCGAACTATGACATACTGACTTTGCAATTTTTATGATAATATATTTCGTTTTACTAGTTTCAATAAAATATAAGAATATAACAAGAAAATATTTTATAACAAGAAAATATTTAAGTACGATAATACTGATTCACAATGACAATACGAAAATATTTAATATTATTATTATGATAATAAATATTATTTTAATAAGATAAAAGCTAAATGTATAAATTTGAAAACATGTATATAGCTAATGTATATTAAATTTATATTAAATTTGTATATTAAATTTCTCTCAATTAAAAATTAATCATTGTTATAAAAATCAATAGTTAAATTTCTTTAAAACAAGATTATGGAAATAATTGTACTATATTTTGTATATTATGATAGTTAATCTAACAAAAAAATTTTACACTTGAAATTATAAATGTTAATTTATGTTAAGGTTTATGTAATTTAAACAATGGATGAATAAACTAATTGGCCAAATTTCTCCAATATTTAAAAACTTTATATATGTATATATATATATATATATATATATATATATATATATATATATATATGTATATTGTGAATAAATTGAAAATAAATTTTCTGATCAAATCAAATATATTAGACGTTACTCCTGCAAGAAAATCACACCACATTTTCAATATTTTTCAGAACACTTTAAAATAGTCAACATCAATGTCCTTTCAATGCAAATTTACTTTGATTCGCTTCGAAGATATTTCAAAAAGTACACTGCACAATGCATCGACGACGACGATATTTGCTTCAACGAAATCAAGACACATCGTCAGCGGTAAATACAAACGTCGGCTGCTGTGTACGAAAGACGTACGCTTCGATGCTTTATGTGAAGAAGAAGCAAAAGAACGATAGGAATTTGTGTCGTCGTGCATTGTCGAGGATATGCCTTATCTTACACATTTTCTTGTGAAGCTATGAGATTCGAATGCTTCGCGTCATATATTCTATACTTTTGAAACTATCTCAGTAACTACACATTTGAGATATAATGACAATAATCAAGTGACTTTAAAAATAGATTAAAATTTTAATGAAAAAAAATTAAATTAGATTATGAAATTATATTAAATTTGAGTCAATTTATTATAATTGAATAATCAAATTTGTTATAAAATATTTATAATTATATGTTCAATATAGGTAACTAAGACAATAAAACTTGTCAAATTAAAAATAAATTAACATTTTATATATTTTTAAAAAATCATACTTCATATTGAAGTCATATTAAATAAGATTTCAAATTATTCAATGAAATAATTTGATATTAAAAAAATATATATAAGATGATATTACGATTAATTAAAA
Source organism: Neoneuromus ignobilis (assembly GCA_029203775.1). Lineage (NCBI taxonomy): Eukaryota > Metazoa > Arthropoda > Insecta > Megaloptera > Corydalidae > Neoneuromus > Neoneuromus ignobilis. The sequence continues at coordinate 12,798,178 of CP092094.1, read as the reverse complement.
TCAATCACATTAACTAAATAATTCGTATATTGGAATAAAATTAATTAAATAGCACAAAAAATATTGAAGTATAAAAATGATTAATCAATTACACAAAAGAAAAAAAATCTTTGAATGTCAATAATACAAGTTTAATTATTTTTGTAATTTAATTAGTACAATAATCTGTCAATTTTTCTGACGCACTGATAACGCTCGATCTGTCATCGTATAATCTCTTTAATTTTAATTGAAAGATTTTTTTTTCTATCTCAGTGAAGATTGTTTTTCTTCATATTCAGAAATAAATTTCAAACTTTTATAATCTATATTATTCCATTCTTTTATTTTTCATGTTTTAATAATTCACGTTCAATTTAATATAAAAATGATAAAATATATTAAGACACTAAATGATTTTTTTTAAAAAATAAATAAGATATATCAAGTTACTAAATATATATTCTAATGAATAAAGATTATTAATATTACAAAATTATATAATTGAATTTTGATACATTTTCACAAAACACAAGATTGAATTCTGACATAAAAGTTAAACTCGTCTCATAAAACGATTTAACAAGAAAACTTTGTCAAAATTTAAATTCATAACATAACACATAATTCATTATTAAATATTAGAACAACTTACTGAATTAACTTATCATTTTCAACTTCTAAGAATCTTTGACCTGATGACAATGCCAATAAATAATATTTATACGGAAAGAAACAACTTCCGATTCAAAAAATAAACAAGATCACTTCCCCTGTTAAAATAATAAAAATAATCTCTCTACAATGATGTTATGCAGAAAATTGTGTACTTAAAGAAGCACTATGTTCAACACATGAGCATCTTAATTATACAGTACATGAAATGAATAACAAAATAAGTATATACCTATTAAATAACAATTTTTTTCGTACAATCATAAAGAAATTATATGATAATGTTTCACATTTAAAAAAAATGAGTAGTAAAATATTTTTTTTAAGTATTTCTTCATATATTTAAAAAAGTAGAAAAATGTAAAATGAAATATTTTATTTTTATTAAACTGAACACATAAAAATACTGCCTATTGAATTCAATTCACAAAATTAAAAAAAGGAAAACTGAATCAAATTATAAAAATCTAGTTTTCTTCACGAAAGATTAATCGTGTGAAACAATATGGTTGGTGTTGATTTATGTCATATTTTATGACATATGGATGTATGGTGCACGCTCTGAATTGAACTGATAGTAGATTGGTCAAAAGGCCATCATATTGGTCACTCAAGTGGAATTACTTTTAAGTATAAAAATATTTGATTTCGTTCGTTTATTTTTCCGATATACGTATGGTGTTATTTCAATCAAAAAAGTTAATCTAAAATTGTGATTCAATACGTATACACAAACGCATTTCATTTCAATTTTCATTCATATTCAATTTTTCAAATATTCACATCAGACGAATTTAATCTATTCACAATATGTACTCCATTGATCGATTTGATATTTATTAGATTTATCCGCATAAAACAGTAATAATTTAAACTAATAGACAGTGATATGTTAGGATCGTTATTACTTTAGGCAGCATGTAAATTCGCACTAGAGGATACACGAACGGTTCCTCTGTTGTGTATATATTACATATATATATATATATATATATATATATATATATATATATATATATATATATATATATATATATATATATAGTTGTCTAGTTTTACGGCGGCGACAACATCCCGCCATTGCGTCACTGCATTGTGCAGCGCGGCACAGATCAATAGCCTACCCTAGGGACAATCCTACTTACATCCCCGCAACCGCCGTCCTACGACCGAATTCATCACAATGTGCCCTTTTCCCCTTCTATCTCTTTGTACTGGTGCAAATATCTGATAGTGACGATATCCTTAGTCTTGGGGGTTACTGATCTTGAGGTAGAGGTAGACGTACCTGCATATTTTATATGCACTTGAATTCCCTTCTATGCAATAACTATATCACTACACACATACGCATATATATATATATATATATATATATATATATATATATATATATAAATACTGAAGTTACATAAAAAATATATAAATAATAAATACATCCCTTATTTATATACCAAAATATTTTACATCTCAGCATATCACAAAAAAATATAAAAATATTTTCAATTGTCCCAAAAATTATTTCTGAAGATACTTAAACTTAAATGTTACTGAAATTGATTTGTTAATATGAGATTTAAAAATGTTTTAATAATTAATGATAAAACATCAATTAATTCATTTAGTACTAACTTATTCAATAAGTTAACTAAAAAGTACTATATAATTTAATTTAATTATTATTTCTTTTAATAATAGAAACATTTTATAATATTTTAAATAATATAGAAATTTAATAATACTTTTACAATAAATATGATGTTAGCAAAATATCAGAATAAATAAATAAATACATAAATATACAAATAATATCTGTAGTTTAACAAAAAAATTTAAATAATAATAATATTAATAAACAATTTTGACTGAAAGAAATCATTTACAAAATGTATGTGTATTTTTTCTAAATTTGTAATTAACGTAACATAAAAAATATACTGGAAAATTTGTACAAAAGTATTTGTAAGAAAAAGAATAGTTTATGAAAATCACGTACTCTAGTCCATTGAAAACTTTTGAAAGTTACATTTTTTTAAAGAATCAATATATTTTTCTTAGTTTCACTGAGATGAATTTCAAATATTTTTTGAACGAGATTCAAATAAAAATTTGTATAATTTATTAATAAATTTTACAAAAATATTAATAAATTACACAATATTTTAATAAACACTAATGTATTTATCATATTGTTAATTTAATTACTTGTTTGTAATTGCAAAGTACAATAATTGGTAAGAAATAATTATTCATACAGAATTTTATTTAAAATGTATTCATAAAAGCTTATTCTATTTTGTAAAAATTCATATTTAAAAATAAAACCAACCTATAAATAATACAGCAATTAATAATTAAATACTCATAATTAAAATATACATTATCGCGAGTAAAATAAATGATAATTCACTAGAGAAAATAATATAAAAAATAGAATATTTTTACAGACAAATTGAAAACGGAAATAATTTTCAGGACATGTTAAATGTCACAGGTGTACAAAATTTCTAAGAAACAAGGCTCATATATATTCACACTAATGTACAACGTGTAAATTGTACTATATTATAAATTGTTGTATCATTATTTTTGTATTTTTAATTTTATAATTATTACGTATGGGAATTAAAATGTAATTATTGTTTGTAAGAACACATTTGTATAATTACAGTTATTAAAAAAACATTGCGTTTGTATGAGAAGACCTAGTCACGGTAGGAAAATAGCATATGTTACAAATGCAATTGTAGAAGGGTTTATATATATAAAATAGTCATTTTATTTTCATTAGTTTACTTCCTACACACGTATATCAAAGATTTATAAATAATAAATGATTAATTAAAATTTTATTGACTAATGTAAACACATTTCTTCGTTTTCATCAATCTTAAGTTAATAAAAAAAAATAATAGATTCTTATTTAAAATACAAATTATATTTTCTTTGTACTTGACTTCAATTTTCTTTCACATATAAGTATATTGATAAAAAAAAATGTTGGATATATATATATATATATATAATATATATATAATTTCCTATAAATATCATTATTTTAAATAATTAGTATTTTATCACAATTAATCAAAGAATTATTTTTTTACAAAACAATTTGTATAGCTAAGAGATTGAGAAATCTCTTATGAGTTTTATATTTTTTTAAAAATCAATTTATTTTTAATTAAAAATGCAAACAAGGAGAGATTAAGAAATGATTTTAATATTAAAAAAATCCTATTTTAATTTTGCAAAAATCAATTGTAAATTATAAACATAGATTGAATATTTTCAATAATAAATGTTATTAAATTATTTTTTTTATGAACTGTATTTATTCTTTTGTAATCTTATAATTACATTTTCAAACATTGAAATTAGAGATTTTTTATTTTTTATAAAAGAAATAATTTCAACAAATTGTGATTTCTTAATAAAATTCGAAAACTGTAATTAACAAAACTGCAATATAATTTACAACTTTATGCTATTTAAAAAATACCATATACATATAATGAATTAAATTCTTTTAAAGGTGATTATAAAAAGTTTAACGATCAATTTATATAAAATTATTATACGTTTTTCATCAATCTTCATAATTATTTAATAGCGTGAGTTAATGTTTGATTACAAATTCTATAAGGTATTTATAGAAACATAAGCACACATTAACAAGTTGAGTGAAAGATATTATTCGTTTTGTTTATGATTTGTGATATTTACTTATCACCTGTTCTATGCGTGTTAAATCTGACAAGATCTATTTATTTTTAATTATATATGAAAAAAATTTTCATTTCCGAAAGTAGTACTTATTGACACGAACAAAATACGCGACAGAACAATTATATTCTATATTTATGTTTAATTATTATATTTTTTACGATTAAAATAATTACAAAGTATGTATAATTTGTTTTTGTATTGTAATCAACTGCAAATTGGTAAATTATTTGGAATTTAGGTCAGAAGATTTTATCACATGTAATAACTATACGCACAAATAAATAGACATACATACATGCAAATATATATATATATATATATATATATATATATATATATATATATATATATATAAAGTTTTTATTCATACATTTATCAAACTTTGTATGTATTGAAATGAAAATGTGTAAGAATCAATGAAATCACGAGAACGAATGTCGTATAAAAAATTAAAAATGTTGCCAACTTGAAAAGTGAACTCTACACATCAAACACTTACTGAGAACAATTGTAAACTGTGAACATAAAAGCATCGGTTGCCTGTTCAATGTAGCTACAAAGGCAGAGGAAATAGTTTTCTATCCGTCAGATTTCCATTACAGACAGCTTTGCCCTGGCCACTGGTACAATTTTCCGGGCCAGCTGCAATAAATCTCTTACATCCAGCATCAATTCAACCCCCACTCACTATTGTTCGCATGACATAAATTTTCATATTGTCCGTTCGGAAAAAAGTTTCTGATTCATTAACTTAATGAAAAAGTTTTTTTTTACCTACGTATTATTATATTTTCAATGACAGATCGTATATAAATTATATTTATATAAATATTTTGATTTATTCGTAACGAAAGGTTTTTAGAAAACACGTAATATTTATACACACAATCAATTATTTTTATTTACTAACAAATATGTTATTATTTTCAATTATTGTATTTTGTTACTTGTGTACATTTTCAAAGAAAAAAAAATTCGTGACCTAGATTTTAATTTAGTTTACAAATAGTAATACTGATAAACTACGTACCCATTATTTCGAATTCATTTAAATTTATGTGTTTTTCATCTATCATGCCTTCAATTTTACAACATTTAGAGTTAAAGAAGTAATCAAGTTTGAACTTTATGAATATATATATATATATATATATATATATATATATATATATATATATTAGAGTAATAAATGCATGTATATATCAAAACAAACGTGGCGAAAAACCAATCATATAACGGAGATAAATAAGCTTAACCATCATAAAATACACATAACTTGAACAGAAAACCTATTTACTTTGAATCCCTTACCGTTACAAAAATAAAAAGCTGAACAATTCTCAACATATGAAATAGCCTGGCTTGGTTGACAGTCGTCTTCTTAGAGACGTTTGCAACCAAATTCATCGTAAATAAACAGACAAGAGTGATCTTTTTTATATTTCTTCAAGTTTATTATTGTAAGTGGTAGTGATACTTTACAAGCGCGCATATATTTCTTTATCAAATATATGATATTCGCATACTATCAACAAATAAAAATTTTGAATTATGTACAAGTATACAAACTTATATCCTTTTACCTACATATAAACACAATGACATATATACATACGTATATATATATATATATATATATATATATATATATATATATATATATATATATATATATATATATATAATTGATGTATGAAAGAAAATATAACTACTTTGTAACGCATTTTTTATATTTTTATATATTTAGAAATAAAATTTTCAACTATTATCATTAATCATATTAAAATACATTTTTGAGAAAATCTAATAATGATGTTTAATAACAATCAAGAAAAGTATTTATTTTATATAAAAAAATTACATTAATATCAATTTTATTAAAATCACTGTGACTAAACTTGAAATCCTGTATCAGGAATATCAAACATAATACAAATTTTCTAAAAATATTATTTTAAGAATTCTAAAAATTCATTTCAATCCAACTATACTTGAAATTCAGTATAAAGAATATCAAAATTAATACAAATTTTCTAAAAATACTGTTTTAAGAATTCTAAAAATATATTTATACGTATATTTGCTCATTTATTTAGAAGTATATTTTTTCATAAATTAATATTCATCTTAAGTACCATAATTTTTTTACAAAAATATTTAATACCGTTTTATAATTAAATTGTATAAAATAAAAGTTTTATTTACGTTATATAAATGATAAAAATATATACTTTTTGATAATTTTCACAGCTAAATGTTTGTATAAAAATATTGTAACTTGTATGATTACAACTCAAATACGAAGGTAGGTTTAATTATAACATAAAATGTTAATACAAAAAACTTTCATTAAATAAAATATAGTATATATTAAACGTAACATATATAAACATAAATAATAGCTTTTAATATCGTATGAATAAATTTGTTTCAATACGAGACAATTTTAAAACATCATATATTTATTATACAAAGAGAAAATCTCCTAATTTTTTGAAATAGAAGATCTATGATTAAAATTTACACATAAAGAAATTTGTCTTAAAATCAACATTATTAAATAAAAAAAGTCATGATAAATAACATATAAAATATATATTATATTTATTTCTAAAAATACAATTTAATCTGTTAAAAAACTACGACTTGAAAATAGTGTATTTTTTAAAAAATAGGTATCAATTGTTACATGAAATTCATTTAAATAATTCCGGTTTTTTTCATTTTTTACTCATGAATATGTAGATAATTTCATTTGGGTCAAAGTAATTTTTTCTTACGCCCATAACGATAGAATCCTTTGGATAGAATCGTCTTTTTCTACATTTTTTAAGTATGTCATTACATTTTATTGAAAATTTATGACATGTAGTTCGATTTAACTTTGGAATAGTAAATGATACCTGTCACTTTTATGGTGCTGTAACGTTGGTCTTTCAATGTTAACTTTTTAGATAAGTTTTTTTATTTCCAATCTTTATGGATGAATATAAACTTGACAAAGTTGTTATGCATATATATATATATATATATATATATATATATATATATATATATATATATAATTCATAAAAAATAAGTAATAAAAACTAATTGATTATTTTAAAAAAATAGTTTTATTTGAAATAAATATATCTATATTTAGTTTATTGTACTAAATCAAAATAATTAATTTCATATAACATTATGCACAAATAAATAAAGTGAACAAAAGTTACTAACATTTATTTTACAAATTCCAATTAAATATTGTCACCATGAAAATTTGTTATAATTATAGTTTCATTATTTAACTAAACACAATCCAATTAATTTAAAATTTCCAGGAAAATTAATTACAAAAACACAATATAACGTTTTTGTGTTGTTAATACAAATTATCAACACTAAAATTGATTTTTAATTATTTTTTTATTTATTAATTTCCAAACTATAATATTGTAATATAATAATATAACATTTTTTAAATAAAAATGTTTATTAAATTCAGATTAATATTTGATTAGAAGATTGGATAATGAATTCAATAAAAAAATGAATATTAAAAAAAATATTTTTTAGGTAATAAAAATAAGTTATATAAAAAAAGGTCCATAAAAAAGCTCATAATTTTTCAGTTTATTGTTCCTATATAAAATTTAAAAATGAACTTCATTTTTCAAAATAAAAACTTAAAAGTTTCGAAGTTCAATTAATTTTATTTATGTAGAATAAAAAGAATATTTTGATATTGTTGAAAAATATGTTTACATGATTTATATTTACTGATCGTAACAATGATAAAAAAAATATATTCTAATATATTTATTCAATAAAATTTCATTTTATTTCAAATGAAAAATAACTGGAGAAAAACAACAACTTGTCAGATAATAATTTTATTTCGAGATAATTTTTATTTAGATTTTTTGTATTTGAAAACATATTCCAATAATGTAAGTATAGCAACAACTTCCATTATAGGAAATTGGAAAAATATCTTTGTAAATACTGAAAGCAGTATTATATATCAAACGAACATATTGAAGTAGTAGTACTAAGTAAATAGAACATATTTCCTTCGTGTAGCCACATATATATTGTGCAGTACCTTGTACCAGGATACGTAAAAATGACGAAAATTGTATACAACTTTTTTACATTCATAAAATTGTATTTGATGATATGAGAGTATGTATTATATATATATATATACACACATAATTTTTTTCCAATACAAGCATTTATTACAGTAAAATAGAACAAGCTAGCACCATATCGTACAAAGCAAAAAACACATACACAAATTATTGACATAATAATGTATATCGTGAAATCATGCACCAGTCACCAGAATTTAACACCTGCAATTTACGTATAAATGCATTTTATTATACAAATATTTTATTTGTAAATGCATTGGAAATTGTACGTTAAAAAGATTCAAGTTGTAGTCCGTTCTTTAAATTCTGGTTATAAACATATTGATCCTACAGTAATATAAATACGAATTTTTATTTTATATCAGTGATATAAAAAAATATGAATTGAAAGTAGGACGTTGTAAAAAGTTATATGTATTTGTATGAAAAAAATCCTATAAAAACCATATTAACTATATTATATAGGTATCCAAAACATACAGGAATGTACGAAAGAAATTTTAAGTAGATATTTGTTTTTTAAAATATATTGAAATAATGGAATTATAATTTACTATTTAATAAATTTTCTGTTGGTTATAGATACTGAGTTTCAATAAAGAAGACAGAAAAATATATTCATAAAAGCAATTCGAATGAAATCTGACATTAATCTTTTTTATTAGTTTTACAGTAAACAAAATATTATTACTATTTTTTCTAATACTTTAATTTTATAAAATATTACAGAGAAATTTATAAAATTGACATACACTATTTACTATTTAAAACAGTTAATTAAAAATAAATAATAATTAATAATAACACGTTCTATTTATTATACTATTAATGGCTAATTTGAAAATACGAAATATCGTACTTACTACACCAGAAAAAAGTAAAAAGTTTATAGTTACAATTGAAGCATATTAAATCGATATTTAAACTTAATAACATTACACTTTATGTCATTAAAAATATCTACATCAAATTCTATTTAAAAACAGAAATATCCATAAACATTATTTACAGTTTATCTTATACTATTTAGGAATAGATAAATTACTGTTAACTATTTTACGAAAGAAAAAGGGAAAAAACCTGATAAATATCTCTAATGGGAGAAACATAAATCAATACTGTTTCTAATACGTTGATTTTATTTGTACTGAAGAAAAACATAAACGATATTACTTTTATATATATATATATATATATATATATATATATATATATATATATATATATAAAGCAAATCTATGTATCGTGTATAAATAAACTGGCAACATCTAAATCAATCTAATTGATGTTGAACGTAGTTTATATATCATGCCGCACGGGGAAACGAAACATGCATTGGATACAGCAGTGCAGCATACAAACGTCGATAGAGAAACACGATTTTTCTTCACGCTTTGATTGTGCGAGATCCCGTGGGCAAACAGGGAAAAATACTCAATCGCGTCGCTGTTCTTCGATTAAGCCATCAACCAACAAAATTATTCCAATGAAGATGAATAGCGCGCCACTGCGAGAATGATGGCATGAAATTAAAAGGTATTTACTCAGTATTTCGTGATTGGATGCAATTAATTCGTCGACTCATTAGTTTGACTAATTAAGTTGAAAATCGATTTCGTTAATTTGCAAATATTGTATTTTATTCAAATATTTGCCAACTGTCTCGAGTTTTCTATCAGATGGAAATTATAAAAGCCATCAATTGATTACTTTGATTCGCTAATACATTTTCAATATATATATATATATATATATATATATATATATATATATATATATATATAATATATTATATGTGTGTGTATGTGTGTATAAAGAAATTCAATGGAAGAAACTAGAAAAGAAAGATATTGGAGTGGTCGAAGTAGAAAGTTTAGAAAGAGGCCTTTATTCAAAAATAGACAGAAAGAGGCTGATTATGATTAAATGTATATGTATATATATATATATATATATATATATATATATATATATATATATACGTTTTACCAATATATATAAATGTGTTCCAAGTTTAGAGAATGTGACTAAAATATATATAAATAAAGCGAAAAATTCTCAGAAAATATTTAATACAGAACTAGATAACATAACGCATATATAAAAGAAAATAAAGATTTAAAACCCTGACACAAAGCCAACATTTATCACTGTTTCTTTAAAGTTTCAACATCTATAAATATTTATAACAGATAACTTTATTTGTAGTCTTGTGGCATATTTGTTCTTCACAAACTATAGTTTGTTTATGTATGCTTGTATTTTTTTATCTGAGTCACATGTATGTATGTGTACTTATATATATATATATATATATATATATATATATATATATATATATATATATATATATATATACATGTATGTGTATATGAAATAGAGAAAGAATGTATATGAGTATATGTTAATACATGTTTTCATACCAAGCATTTTCACCCATTCATTGGTACAGAGCTTGTGCTAATGCTAAAGAGCTTTTTTATAACAAGAAACCATATTCTATGCAGAATATGTGGACTTAAAGTTTTATATGAATTCTGAATAATATTATATCACATGATAATATTTCTTCACTTTAGAATTTAATAAATCCTTGGAATTTGAATAAAATATAAATGACTGACATTTGTATTCATATAAAAAAATCGACTAATAATTTATGGTACTTACTGATAAATACTATATATACAATACTTATAGTTTTATATAAATATATTAAGCATGTTCTGACAAACTCAGTATAAGTTCAACAATTTACATAACACATTCCTTTCTTTTTCACTTACAACTTTTCATTATTCAAGAAAGACAAGTTGAGAATATACAAAACCCTCTTAATAAATAGATTTATAAGTGAGTCTTGAAACCAGTTTAATTTGAAAATACTATTTAATTATGTACTCTATCCCCTATTCGCAACTTTCAAATTTTTTTAATTTAAAAATAGAACGTTTATTCTGAAACCACAAACGAACGCTAAATGTTTCTACCCTATGTCGAATAAACATTACGCTTCATGCATCTTATTAAAAAAAATATTGAAACGGAACAACATCAACCCCAAAGTTTTTGAACGCTTTATGATATGCCCTCTATCTTTTATGCAAACGAGACATCTTGCGACATCTCTTGTAAATCACGAACCAAAAAAATCATTTTTAAATACATTTGCATGAGAAAACATTAATGGAAAAGGAACACAACGATACATTTATAATTATATTAGCTAATGTTTTTCTCTGTTTGTTTTATATATACATACATACAGAAAAAAATATATATAATTTACAAATACAAAATATATATTGAAATAAAGCAATATCAGTATGTATATTTACTTCATAATGTATAAATTAATAATAAATCATTTTTTAATATTATCTTTTTAGTGAAATGAATATCTACATAATACTTAGAAAATATATATATATATTTGGAAAAATTTGTACAATTTAGCTCTTTTTAGTTTTTTTTTTTTTTTTTTTGTTCTGTGTCTAACTTTACCAGTACTTATATATATATATATATATATATATATATATATATATATATTTGTAAAAAAAACATTGCACGAATATTGTTAACAATGAAAATTTTATAATTTAGCTAATAAAAATATACATTAAAACAGAGGTTAATTTACGATATAATTATCTTGGTCATAAATTAAAACGATTTGTGCAAAAACGAAATTCGTTATGAGATAATTTATAACGACGCTATTTTCCGCCACAACAGAAAGTCATAGAGTGGAACGTTGATTCAGTGACAAGGAGAGATGTAAAAATATACTCTTTTACAGTCACTACTACTGTATCAGACTATTGATAAATTATAAATGAACATTTGCAAAATTTAATGCTACTTCAACGGCGTCACGTTTCTTCGTCAAAATGTTACGAATGTTTTCTTATTCTCACGCACAACACTTGTTCTTTATTATTTATGGAAATGTGAAAATTATAATTTGCGAAGAATTTACTTGGTCAAATTCAAATGCTTTAACAAGAATTGATTAATAACGAAACAGTCATTTAACCATCTGTATCTATTTAAAGAATTTTATGTATGACTAATTTGAATTATAAACAAACTGATTATACTTTAAGAAAAACATTTTACTGAATTATTTGAACAATAATATTTACAAGAAATTGTTATTTGTTTGCATTCATTTTAAAAATGAAATAGAAACGAAAATAAATTACTGCTGCTATCCCATACAATGTTTTGTTTATCTTTTATTTCTTTTCTATTCACCAGACGCAATTCCTTAACTCAATATAGGTAGCATAAAGTAGCTTTAGGCGTGTAGGTCAGTCAAGCTAGCCGTCAACGCACTATGATCTGACGTTACCCTTTGGCAACGAGCCAGCCAATAAGCTTTTATACATAGATCCTTTGATTGTATATCGACAGTGGCCTGATATATAGCAAACGATAACTGACCTAATATCATCAGTGTACATAAAGGGTTATGTATTGATCATGAAATTTAATTTATTTCTCATTATCTATTACTTATTCGAGCTTGGTCAATATATTCTAAATGTATATAGTTTTTACATAAATTCTATTATATGAGTATATCAGTTTATTATTATCATTTGAAAAAATCATAATTACAAATTTAAATTTATTTTAAAATATGGTGTAAAAGATTGACTAAATTTAATAAATTTTGTAAATAATGATATTTTTTTAAAGTTAGTAAATTACTATTATATATATATATATATATATATATATATATATATATATATATATATAAAATTTATTATCATTGTGATATGAGCAAATGTATCAAGAAAAGAATACAGTCTGAAACAAAGCACATCATGTAAAATGTACAGCTTTTCAGAAATCAGTTTATGATATGAACAATGAAAATGAAAATGAAAATAAATAAGAAACTTGTTCGTTCTATAGTTCCATAAAGTTTACAAACCTGGACTCTAAAGCAAGCAAATGAAAATTTATTGAGATACTATGAAACAAATTATGGAGGATATATGGTCCCCTTAGAAATCACAATGTACGACGATATGCTACAATAACGAACTTGAACACAACTGGATGAGGGACTATAGCAAGATTTATAAAAGCATAGAGAATAAGGTGTGACTGGGTCATATAGAGAGAATTCCAGAGACATGGATGTCAAAAATAAAGCTGAAAAGAAGGATCTATAACAATAGAAGAAAAATATGACTTAATAAGAGATAGATAGACAGTGTTAGTGTTGATATGGATGCAAGTCGATAAAAAACATTGGGGATAAAGTTGACTGGAGAGATGTTCGAGAGGTTAAAACTCACCAAAAATTGTAATATCAGAGATGATGATTTCTAATATATATAAACAGTATTTTATATTATGTACACTTTTTTATATTTAACAAAAAAAATATTACCAGTGAAAAATGATAATGATTATATAGTGTAAAATTAATAAACAGAATAAAGAATTTGAAATGTGAGTCAAACAAATGTATATTATTTTTACAATTGTTTTGTATTTGTTAAGAATTCAAACTGTATGTTTGAAATTGTATAAAATTAGAATTTCAATGCATGTTAGAATTTCTGTATTCACATATCATAAGCTTCAAGTATCGCTGTGGACAACTACAATGTCAACATTCATCAGTCAAGTCAACATTTAAACATCACCTTCAGGCACTGTTATGGATAACGCCACTATTTCATATATGTTATGTTAGTTATTATTGATTTAAAGACAATCTAATACTATGCAAATAGATAATTAATATAATTATGAAACTATTCTGCAAATATTTAATGATCATTCTATTAATTCGAAAACATTTGATTTTAGAACTTACACAAGAGTAATTATACACAAACATATAATAATTTATCTTATTAAACAAACCAATATATATATATATATATATATATATATATATATATATATATATATATATATATATATATATATATATATATATATATACTACTTGAAATTAGATTTGTTTTATAAATAAATTTAAAAACAATATAATAAAAACACAATTAATTTTTATAAGATAAATAATTTTTTTTTAAGTTATTTTACTATATATTCAACATTAATTAAAGAAATCCATTTATCTACTTGTGACTTTAATATAAAAATAACTATATACTACAGCTTTTATAGATCATATAATTTTCAATAAATAAAAAACAATTATTCTTTTATATATTCAAGATTAATTTTTGAAAAATTAATTAAATGTGAATGTTAAATAAATACTCTTTTGAATCATAAAATAACTTTCAAAATATTCCAATCCATCACAATTACTATTACACTCCCACAATTAGTATCATGAGCGAATGAGAAAAAATAATAATGATCAATAGCATTAATCATAATAATACAAAAATGTGCACCCATATAATTATCAATATTTCGCCATAGTTATTACAGATGATCAGACACAATCACAATAATTAACAATAAAACGAATACAACATTACTTAAATGAAAGCAATCGCAATTAACCCCGTAATATTGTGATGACAGGGGTGATATTTAGCCAAATACCCCTCACTATTTCTCAACTCTATTACGCAAATGAAAACTATTTCAATCGTTTCAGAGCTTTTTATTTTAAACGATAGTATGAAACAGTGTAATTGCACAACGCTCTCAGAATTGAACATAAAACTTTTAATCATGTTTTCATGTCATTTATACAGATTAAAAAAATTACATACAATAATATTAATTGTTCCATCCATTACTTGATAGAAAAATAATTTATTATTTCATTTTATAATCAGAACACAATACTTTTTATAAATAAATAAAAAAATATTACATTTTTTTGATAGACTTATAAAAAAAGCACACTGATAATATTTTCAATTAAAAACATAATTACAGTTTATTATCAAAAGAAATTTAATTTAAATAATTAAATTTTTAAAATATATATATATATATATATATATATATATATATATATATATAAATCGACAAATTCAAAAATCAATTACACGAATTCATTAAAAATACGTAATGAGAAGTAATTCCAGTGGATTGTTGTTTTTAGTACAATTCTTTCTTTCGAATATGACACGCTAGTTTCATAAACGATAAAAAAACTTGCTAATAAATAGACATTATATAACGAATGCGGGTA